>BQNB010118928.1:0-20906 GCA_026074375.1 Tanacetum coccineum
GTGTGTTGTGTGTGGTGAAGTTCGGCAGAACCACAAGACCAAAAAGAAAGGTAAGACTAGTTGAAATGGTAACTTGTATATATATTATAAATATCTATAAATATCTAATAATTATCTTATAAATATCTAATAAATATCTAATAAATATCTAATAAATATCTTATACCTACTTTTAATTAAACGCGAGCCTTAAACGCGAGCTTTGACCAAGGTCGAGGAACAAAGACGACCCGGTTCATAAAATAATATTTTATGATCATAAGAATAATAGCGAGACACGTCGTAAATTTTTACGATGCTCAAAACGATTAACGAACGCGCGATCAACCGTTGACTCGCGAAACGTCAAAAATAAAAATTATCAATTCTTCTCCAAATTTTTCATAATAAAATACTAAAATATTTATTAGCGACAAATAAAATTTTAAATGTCGACGCTCGTTCACGAAAACTCATAAAATAATATTTACGACATCGGGCACGCAATCGTCGTACAATGACCTAAAACACGGGGTGTTATAGTCTTCCCCTATTAAATGAGCCTTGTCCTCAAGGCTTATGACACGACACTTGATGACGGTGCGGTCTTGGTGAAGAGGTGTGGATTTTTCTTCCTGAATTGATCTTCACGTTCCCACGTAAACTTAGTACCTCGCCTAGAGTTCCACCGAACCTTGACAATTAGGACACGGCTTTGCCTCAATTGTTTGACTTCGCGATCCATGATTTCTACAGGTTCTTTAATAAAATGAAGCTTGTCATCCACTTTGAGTCCTTCCAATGGAACGACTAATGGATCGTCAGAATAACATTTCTTCAAGTTGGATTCATGAAACGTATTGTGGACCCTGCTCATCTCTTGAGGAAGCTCAAGCTTGTAAGCAATGGCTCTAACCTTCTTCAACACTTTGAAAGGTCTGACATATCTGGGGTTTAACTTCCCCCGTTTTCCAAAACGTACGACCCCTTTCCAAGGCGAAACCTTAAGCATAACTTTATCTCCAACTTGAAACTCCATCGGTTTACGCTTTGTAGGTCCTTGGTTTAGGATCTATATAGCCTTTGTAAGACAATAGCTAACTTGAATAAATCCAAATCAACTATGTGAGAGACACTGACTATGAGTATCAAGTGTTAATGCGGAATCTTAACACAAGAATTAAGAAGAACAATGAAACTAATTTGCTATTGATTTCTATTAAGCTCTAATGCTTCTATTGATATTTCAATCACGTACATAACATTGTGCCTTAGGGTTCCTTTTATACACCAAGGAAACCCTAATGGGCTTTACAAACGTGTGAAAGGATAATGCATATCCTTTCCTAAGATATCTCCTAAGATATCTCTAAGATAACTATTACTATTCTGTTACATAAACAGACTTAACTATCTAAAGTGGACACTACTGTAATTTGATGCGAAAGAGGGTCACGATCACAGATAATTGGAAAACAGTATTCCATGCTTCTGACTACCTCCTTTAGGTACATTTCTCGCGTTTATCTATAGGATCAGTTTCCATCATTGGCATAAAAATGGCAGACTTTGTAAGTCGGTCAACGATCACCCAAATAGTGTCATATCCTTGTGACGACTTAGGAAGCTTCATGACAAAATCCATCGTGATGTTGTCCCACTTCCATTGAGGTATCTCGGGTTGTACTAACAAACCTGATGGTCTCTGATGTTCGGCATTAAAACCTTAGACAAGGTCAAAAACATTTGCCTAAATATGGTGCGCGATGTTGGCTTTCTTACTTGGCCACCTGTATCAGTATCACTTCATTTCTAGTACATTTTGTCAGAACCTGGATGAATAGAGTATTTTGACTTGTGGGACTCGTGCATGATACTAGTAATTAAGTCGCTATTACATGGTTAACAAATCCTGCTCATTTAAGCACATAGTTCCACCGCACGTGGTTCAACCTTTTCCGTTCTAAAGTTTCTCCGGATCTTTTGAAATTATCACACCAATTACCACCAATTCCTCTTCTTGATGTTTTTTGGCTTTCGTGCTTCAGATCTGAGCTCTCAAGATTTTGTTTAGGGTAGATCAAGCCAAATAGTCTTCACTAGGCCCGAACCCTTAGTGTGTTATCGTTCCTTCATGCTCAGGAGACTTCAGCTACAAATTCGCCTTCCCTGGGTGATAAACGATTTCACATCGTAATCATCAGCAACTCTAACTGAGAAGTTGCCTATATTTAATTCCTTTGATCCATGAATATGTTGTAAACTTTTGTGATCCAGTGAACACCATGCACTTGGTTTTTTGTTTTTTCTTTTTACGTACAGATAGTGCTTCCACAATTTTTAGAGCGAACTACTACCGCCCCATGTTCTAATAATGAGTCGTATAGTTCTTCTCATGAATTTTTAACTGGCGTGATGCATAAGAAATCACCTTTTCTCTTTGCATCAACACAGCGCCCAAACCCTTCTTTGAAGCATCGTAGTATGCGATGAAATCTTCGCTTCCCTCAGGCAAGGCCCAGGATTTGGTTGCACTGCACAGTTCTGTCTTCAACCAGTTGAAAATGCTGCTTCTTGTTTATCGCCCCAATCAAACTTGACACCTTTCTGGGTTAGTTTGGTCATTGTCTTGGCGATCTTTGAAAACCCTTCAATGAATCTTCTATAATAGCCGGCAAGGCCCAAAAATTGGCGAATCTCCGTTGGTGTTTTAGGAGACGCCCAATCTTTGATAGATTCAATCTTGGCAGGGTCAACGTGAATACCTCGACAGTCAATCACGTGTCCGTGGGATTTTTAACCCTGTGATTACAGATTTCACACTTGGAGAACTGGGCGTAAAATTCCTTCTTTCTTAAGCAATTTCAAGTCTGCCTAAGGTGTTCTTCATTGTCCTTCTTACTTTTGGAGTAGATCAAAATGTCATCAATGAAGACAGTTACCAAAAACTTGTCCAGATACGGTTTACACACCCGGTTCATAAGGTCCATGAACACGGCCGGTGCATTAGTCAAACCAAAAGACATGACTTGGAATTCATAGTGACCGTATCGAGTCCTAAATGCAGTCTTGGGAATGTCTTCTTCTCGAACCCTCAACTGGTGATACCCTGACCTCAGATCGATTTTGAATATTTACTTCGACCCCTTGCAGCTGGTCGAATAGGTCATCGATCCTTGGGAGTGGGTAGCGGTTCTTCACTGTCAGTTTGTTCAATTCCCTGTAATCGATGCACATCCGAAAAGACCCATCTTTCTTCTTTACAAACAGAACCGGAGCTCCCCAGGGTGAGGAACTTGGTCTTATGAAGCCTTTGTCCATAAGTTCCTGCAGTTGCTCCGCTAGTTCCTTCATTTTGGACGGTGCTAATCTATATGGTGCCCGTGCTACAGGTGTAGCACCCGGTACCAAATCGATTCGAAACTCCACTTGTCGAGTGGGTGGTATACCCGGCAAGTCCTCAGGAAAGACTTCAGGAAATTCTTGAACAACTGGCACATCTTCAAGTCGTTTCCCCTTTGACTTGTCTTCGTCTTTGGTTGCGGTGATATTTGCTAAGAATACGTGACATCCCTTCGTTAAATACTCTTGAGCCTTAGTACACGAGATGATGTTTAATCGGGTCCCGTGTTTATTGCTGCTTCCGTCACCTCGAACGATTAAAATTTCGTCTCCAAAAGGAATACGAACGATCTTTTCCGCACAGACAATAACGGCATGGTACTTTGCCAACCAATCCATACCAATTATCACGTCAAAACTACCTAGTTCTACGGGCATTAGGTCTATGTTGAAAGGATGATTTAAGAAGTTTAACGTACAACCTCGAATAATAGTGTTTAACCCAACAATTCGCCCGTCGGCTAGTTCGACATTATAATCATGATCTAATGCAGTTGGAGTGATAACAATTCGAGAGCTAAATGCAGTAGATACAAAACTCCTATCGGCACCGGTATCAAATAAAATAGATGCATATCGGTTGTTTAGGAGAAACGTACCCGTGACGACATTGTTGTCCGGGTTTGCCCCTGCATTGCCCACGGCATACACCTTTGCCTGAGCCTTGGCATTTCCAGCCTGATTACCCCGGTTGTTGTTGTTCTTCAATTTTGGGCAATCCTTCTTGAAATGCCCTTGAGCACCACATTCAAAACAAGCCCTCTGATTAGCCCCAGTGTTGACATTTGGGGGACTCCTGCAGTCACGACCTAAATGACCAAATCGGTTGCACTTGCTGCATTTGGGAGCACAAGGACCCTCATGGTGATAGTTACATTTGGAACACAGAGGTTTAGGCCCTCCGTATGGTTTCCTATCACCATTTCCTGCGGCATAAGCTCTTCCAGTGTTTTGTCTCTTGTTTGGTTGCTGATTCTGGTTGTTCCTGGCAGTGTCATCAGACTTTCTTTTGTTGTCAGCCTGACGTTCAGCCCAAGTGTTGATCTTTTTGTCCATGAGTTCAGTGGCGAACTCAATGGCATCCTGCATAGTTTTTGGCTTAGTCGCCATCACACTGCCATGGATCGTGTCGGGCAAGCCACCGACATATTTCTCAACTTGGTCTATTTCTTCTGGAAACATCCGATCGCACATTAGTGCCAGTTCTTGGAAACGTTGGCTATAGGCTACCACATCGTTACCCTTTACCTTCAAATTCCACATTTTGAACTCCAGTTTCTTAATTTTGCCCCTTGGGCAGTATTTGTCTGTCATCATCTTTTTCAGTGTCCTCCATGGCATTGCATGGGCAGCTTCAGGAGTAGTGGTCTTAACATGGGAGTTCCACCATGTAAGAGCATTTCCTTGCAGGGTACACGTAGCAAATTTGACCTGGCATGCTACTGTACAGTTGCTTATGCTGTAAACAGACTCCATCTTTTCAAACCACTGAGTGAGTCCAACAACTCCTTCAGTGCCCTTGAAGTTCAAGGGTTGGCATTTTAGGAAGTCCGGGTAGGTGCATTCACGAGCAACTTGCACAGGCCTTCTGGCACCCGTTCCTGAGTATGGGCTATCATGCCATTTCATGGTTGCCTCACGTGCTGCCTGTGCATCAGTATACGCCTCGTTATCATTGCCTGAATTTGGGGTTGGTGACAAATGTAGTGGTATGAGTGTCTGTGACTGTGTTGGGTGTGCATTGGGTTTAACTCTCGTAGGCCTTCCTCTTGGTGCCCCCAAATTTTTCTTTAAATACACAAGAAAACATAATACTCGTTAGATTTCATTAAACAATAACTATGTCATAAACATATTACACATTAAATAAAACGAGATCTACATCACATAGTGATAATTGTACAACTGTTATTGAATATTAATCGGGGTTAACAAATCGACATTCATTTATATAATTCAATTTCATAGATAACGTAAATCCTCCATTTCATATATGAACTTGGGAAAAACATACATGTTTGGTATGATACAAGATGATTACTACACTTAGGTTACAAGACATAAGAAACAACCTAAAAGCCTTACTTGCCGGGATTATACCCGTAACACTTTGTATGCTGTACAAGGTAGATATTAACCTGACCAAAAGTCCTATACTGGGTAGCTAAAAAAAAACAAAAAGATCTATACAGTTGCTAGCTGGGAATAAACCAAAATATTAACAAGTGTATAGCTTAGCCTACAACTAACCAAATCTAGGAACTGTACCAGCCTCTCCTGGTCATCAGGCTGTGACAGGACCTCTGCGGGTCCTTGCCTGCCTCTGTAACTGACCATCTATGTCATATAGTCCTTTCAGCAACCATCAATGTCTTAGTCAAACTTAACCTGTTATTGTGTATGTGCCAATAACTCTGAGATCACCCTCTGTATGTGATCTGCTGACGAACTTGAAATCAATGCACTCTGGGGTACTACTGTGTGTGCGTAAATGACTTAACATTCTGAATACATGAATAGTCGCTAGAATCCATGGTTAAATACCCCAAAGCCTCATGAGCCATCTTTGCCTCTCTCTCTCTATCATTACTGCCTATACGTCGATGAACAGGCCTATCCCTATTCAAACAAGTTGGACTCGGGCTCTTTAGTAGAGAACCGAGTCATCTTGAGCATCACACCTCAATAATACCCATACATGCTGGTGTCTCTTCATCCACATTGGTAGCAAGGATCGGTACCCTCTGATTGACCCCCTACGGTGGTCGGTGAATTCTCATCGGTGGCTTCCTACCTGATCATTCCAAGTATCCGTAAATGCCATAGTCTAACTCCATAGACGTCGAACTTTCTAGGAGGGACATCAACCAGCATCGACAAATCTATAAAGTCCTCCCTCGCTATGGTAGGTCTCCTGCCTAGGAGAACCGGCTGCTGAAAAACTCTCCCTGACCTCATGTCTAGGGGTGGGAGAAGCAAAACGCTACTCTTTCCAAGAGGTAAACAACTCCGGGATCTCAATATGAGTAGGGCTATTGGGTATTGGTGATGGTATCTGTGGTAATGGAGATGATAGTGGAGTAAGTGGTGATGGTGGTGGGGTGGTTAAGGCAAGGTATTCTCTGACCTCTTCCCTAGGAGTAAGTGATATAGATGGCTTATCCTGGATAGATATCCTGGCAGTCATCCGGTGTACAGGTGGGACAGAGTCGGCCAGAGCTGGGTTGCTTCCTTCCTCTCGCCTCCTCCTCCATCATCTTATCATCATCACCTATTAGTAGGGTAGTCAGCTGGATACTCTCTGGATCATAGTACTTCTGGTGAAAGTTATCTCAGGTGTCTACAGCTGTATGAGTGAGGTCAGCAACACTGCAATGGCTGTTCCTCGGCTAGAAAGACATCATCCTCGGGTGGTATATACTCGGGTACACCGGCTCGGTACTAAGGTATAGAACTTGGGTGAGGGGTGGTGCCTTGCTCTGGCTCCTTCGCGGCCGGCACGTAGTCTGGTGATGGTGGTCTAGGGACAAGTATGTAATCAAGCATCGGTGGAACTCTCAGGGCCAGGTATGTAGTCAAGCGACGGTGGAACCCCATAAGCAGCTCATTATGGTAAGCATATGGGTCATTGGGCATAATGGGTGGCCATCGACTCTGGTGAGCCTAATGTCTGAATCGTCCTTCGTCTGGAATGGATACTAATGTGTATGTAACTGTAGAATGCTCAGAATCTGACATGATAATATCTGAAATCAAATTAGCTTATAAGTATGCTTAATATAAGACTCTTATAGTATATACATTTATTATATAACATGTATTATCATTCATGCATGCTTCTAGACTAACGAATATTGCACAATTAGTGTATGTATGTCCCGTGAAACCCCTTTGTATGAATGCAATGTTTGAAAATGGTTATAGTCCAGCAAAACTGGTTCTCTATAACCTTGGCTCTTGATACCAATCTGTAACACCCCCAAATTGGGTCGCAGCGGAATAAGGGTCCGGGGCGTGTTTGACTTCTCAGATCGCAACACAAGTTAAACATAAGAACGACTTAAAAGTCGTTTAAAACTGATACATTGGATTTAATAAAGTATGTGTTACAAAAGCCCGAAGCTTTACTTGTTATTATTACAAAGATTTCCAGCCCATGACAGATACACAAAATGAAATGCGACTAAATCTTTAATGCATGACTTCATAATATAATCACCAAGTATCACTTCGTAACTAGTGCTTAATGACTCCTGAAAAAACATTGGCATTTAAAAAATGTCAACATAAAGTTGGTGATTTCTTAGGTTTATGTAAAATGTATTTGCAGGGACCGCAAGGACTTTCCCAGTGATAATGAATCAGTGACAGACATCATTTAAAATGCCATTACGTTTGCCTAAGCTCATGACACCGAAGCTCGACATAATTGAATACAATATGTAAATATTGCCTACATTGCCCGTGATGATGTTTAACCCGAAACATCCAACATCCGACATGTTATGCGTTCGTTTCCGTGATTGCTGTGTCACCGAACGGGGAGGTCAATCCCAAATAGATCTATCTATAATCATTCGCGCTCACATTCCAGTAATTGACAGTTCATGATTCATGGGCATAGTGGGTTATCGCTACTTAGGCAACACATAATCATGATAAAATGTACACTTGCGTCCAATTTGTAAAACATGCATATGTTTCTCACCCAAAACGCATGTAAATTAATAATGTAAAACATGGGGTTTGAAATCACCTCGAGCATGAGAATTTGATAAACAAAAATATCCTAAGTAAAAATGCGTCACGCTAACGCTCGATGCAACCTAGTTAATATAGGTCGAATCAGTATTCAAGTACGTTGTCTAACAACAACTGTATATAATCCTATATAGTTATCATCGTACTATCGTTCGGGCTATCATAATTTAAGAGGTCATGACATGACGTAGAGGGATTTAGACACTTTTAAATCGTAAATCCAACATCGTAATACGCCACGAAGAGCCTCATTATAAATTTCCCTAGTAATATAGCACCTTCGATAACTAATAACATATTATATATATGTACTATATATATATATATATGTATATATATATATATATATGTATATGTTTATTATATATATATATATATATATATATTTATATATATATATATATATGTACTATATAGCTATATCACCTTCTATTTGTTTAAGTGAAATGTCATTATAAAGTAAAATCGTTTTTAATTAAGCCTTTAGTAAAAAATGACATAAACTTTGTCGTTTTAAGCTGTTTTCGGTTTCTTACGCCCACGACTTTTGTATAAGGACGAGTGATCATAAAATCACCATTTAGGTTTTTTGAGTTTCTGTGATGAATAGGTTTTTAATGTTCTTAACAAGCTTATATATCGTTTGTATACTTTTAATTAATCATAAAATCCGTTTTTGTCGTATTTATTGTTTATAGCTCCGTTTTTTTAGCGGATTCTTTCGCAACACGTTCTCATAATTGAATGTTTTATCAATATTATTGATGTTTATTAAAGTTTAACGTTTACTGTGGTGAATAGTACTTTTTTTATTTGTTTATAAAATTTGTTTTAAAAAGTTATTTAACTATCGTAAACTTATAAAATGGCGTTTCTCCTTCCGGTATTATCGGTTTTTCGGAGTTCTTTATGACCCCTCGATCCTTGTGACATGTTGTATTTTATAAAATCTTTAAAAAATATATGTAAATTTCGAATTTACAAACGACCCAAAGTATTATTTTCTAAATATGTGTTTAAACTTATTTTTAGGACTTTTTAACTTTACCACTTTGTATCAAAAAACAAAAAAAACCCCCCCTTTAGAACCCTTAATATCTTATGTCTTTCATATATTAGGTCCAATTAGGTTCTTGTTTGTTCATGTGAGTTCCATAAGTAACTAGATTAACATGGTATTTTACTATTTACTTGTAACTCATAAGTGAGGGGGTTTTTTAGAAACCTAACTTGCACATAACATGTTTATACTTATCCAACTTGTTAAAACAATTATAATCACCATTTTAACATATTTTTATCATCATTATGTCATTGTAAATAAGTGTTACAAAACATTAATCATATGTTAAAAATCATTTTACGTATTAAAAAGCACCCATAAATGGTGATATTTAAGTTATATAGAACATGTAAACATATAAAGATATCATAGTGAAGACATAAAGGGTTTATATATTACCTTGTAGTGATGTATGATGATGACCAATCAACCATACCTTGGTTAAATCAAAAATCCAAACGTTTTACCAAGTACATTATCCATTTAACGTACTTTTCAAAACGTTATATCAAAACAAGCATTAAACGTTAACGTTTATATCTAAACCCTAATTATATGTAATGTATACATATAAAATGAATGTACAAGCCTTTAAAGCATGTGTACAAGTATCAATACACAACATTTGAATATCTTTTCCCTCCTAAATCAAGTTACAACTTTCTAAAGCTCAATGTACAAGTCAATAATGCAAGAAAGTCAAACTAGGTTATCTTACCTCCAAATCCATTCTAGTTTCTTACTACCACTTTAACACAAGGTACAAGCACTTAATGCATGACTTCTAAACCCTAAACCTAAACCTTAATTCATTCTAAACCATAATCTAAAAACCTAAACCCTAAACAAAACCCTAAAACCTTAATTTCCCTTTAAACCTAAAACTAAATCCTAAACTTAAAACTAAACCCTAATCCTTAATCCTAACCTTAATATTAACACTAAACCTTAATCCTAAACCCTAATCTATCCCTAATCCTAACCCTAATCCACATTTTAAAACCCTAAACTCTAACCCGAAATGAAATGAACCTGACACCCATTTTCTTTCATTTTTACCCATTTTAAGCAACCAAACACCTCAAGCAAGCATCCTAGCACCTCTATGACATCACCAAGCAGCTTACAAGCACCTCTATCACAACCCTTAGCCACCAAGAAAGCATTGTCACCTCCTTGTCTTCCTTTTCTAGCTGTGGCCTCCAAACACCAATTCTACATCTTCATAGCTAGTTCTAGCCTTCATTACTCATCCTACTAGCATCTCTTACTCACCTTAGCTAGTTAGGACACTTATCAAACCCTTAGATGCCAAGAAAACTTGGGCACCAAGGGTTTTTGACCCTATATATACGCATACATACACAACACTTTCATTTACACCTCAAACTCATCTCACACACTCAAATGGAGTTCTAGCCATTCCTTAGTAGCAATAGAAGATCAAGAGAAGTCCCTAAGCTCCGAATAGAAGCCAAGAAGCAAGAAAAATGAAGTCTTGAAGCCATTTCTAGGTGTACAAGTCATAAAAATCCCATTTCGACCCATTTTAGCTCAAGTAAGCCTAAGATCTTGTTCCATAAACTTATAATCTGTATTAGAATGTTCATAATACTCTTAAGATCATATATAAACTCTTGTTTGAAGCTTTGAATCCTCAAACCCATGTGTTTTTGGTTAAAACCCTAAAAATGACCCGTTTTGATTTTCTAGCTAAAGAATCCTTTTTCTAAACTTTTGTTACGTTAAAACATCTTATTTTAGCTTTTTCTAATAAGCTATAACCTGCAAATATCATTTTGGAATCCTAAAATAAGCTTGCATGGCTTTTTGGACTTGTTTTATAAATATTTCCATGCATAGGGGTATATATCGTAACTTCCTGAACTTTATAACTAAAGGGGCTGAAAATGTTATTATTCTAAAGTTATAACTATAAGGACCTATTTTGCCAAGTTTCAAAGTTAAAGGTTTAAATTATATATACTTTATATATAAAGGACTAAAGTTGTAAAAGTTTATAAACCAAGGGTATATATTGCCAATTTTGCAAACTTAAAAATATAAAATATAATATTTTTATATAAATTATAAAAATATATATTAATATTATAAAACTCGATTTTATTAAAACCCGACACATTTATCGTTATTAATCATAAATCGACGCATTATTTCGAAGAAACTTAAAATCTTATCGTATCACGTTACTAGGGAATTTCATATGAAGGGTTTCATTTGAGTTTTCGTTTTGACGAGTTTGCTGGGTTTACGATTTAAAGTGCCCTGGCTCCTCAAACGATACTACATGGCCTCTGGATTATGATAGCCCGAACAGTGATACAATATTTCCATAAATTAATAAATCAAAGTAATACGTTAAACTTTATAAAGTTTTGAAACATAAACCATCACACTAAGACTTGACATATTACCCCAGGTTGCGTGACGAAGCCGTTACTTTCACTTTATATACTTTTGCCATCAATCAGATTTCCCCTGTTAAGGTGAGTTCATAGCCTCGCATTTTAAATCTTCTAATGTTTTCATAAACCCGCGAGGGGGATACATGCTATAAACCATGAATACGAGTATTTTTCCAACTGTATGTTATCTTGATATATTATTGCCTAAGTCCTTACTTTTTCCATTAAGACCCCACTATCATGAACCGTTAATTACTTTTCGGAGTAAGCGCGAATGCTGTGAATAGATCTATTTGGGACTGAGCTTCCCCGTTGGTGTACCTATACTTTCTGGTAACCAAACACACTTAATTTAAAACACTATGCGGGTGTTTGGAAAAGGCGCCCGTTGGGGTACTTTATTGTGATTATTAATTATCTCAAGGTCTCGGTGCATGAGCTTCGGGCACTAATACTGTTTTCTATAATAATTGTACTCATTGCAATTATTACACTTATGGGTGTATAACAACGTAACCCACTATTGAACTTGTATTCAAACTGTTTATCATAAACCTATGAATATCACTCAACCATTGTGTTGACCTTTTTAGCATGTTTATCTTAGGTATTTGAGCAACTTATGGCACGGAGTGGCACGGACTTGAAGATGGCTAAACTGTTATCATTCAAACTTTATGTTTTCATGTAGATTTTGGGACCTCTATTTGTAAAAACTCTGATGAAATAATGAATGATAACTTATCTTTTAAAAACGTCTCTTTTGAGTCGTTTTTAATAATTGTACTCATTGCAATTATTATACTTATGGGTGTATACATGTAACCCACTATTGAAAAAAAAAAGAAACTTGTTATTCAAAAACTATATATTCATTAACCTATGAATTTCACTCAACCATTGTGTTGACCCTTTTAGCATGTTTATCTCAAGTAATTGAGCAACCTATGGCACGGAGTGGCACAGATTTGAAGATGGCTAAACCATGTTATCATTCACGCTTTATGCTTTTCATGTAGATTTTGGGACCTCCTTTTTTAAAACTCTGATAAAATAATGAATGATAACTTATCTTTTAAAAACGTCTCTTTTGAGTCGTTTTCTATTATTGTGACTGTGATTGATGAAGTAATACCCCAGATTAGCTTCGGCTGCTATATGTGAAAATGGGGGTGTTACATGTATGGACAAAGAGTGTCATCTTTATACGGATCATAGAGTCTTCAGCATATTCTTTAGTTAGAAGATTGAAATTATGCGACAGCGCGGCTGGATAAGTTGTTTAGTGATTATGACTGTGAATTCGCTAACCATCTGGTAAGGCGGAATGTGGTGGCTGATTCCCTAAGTAGGAAAGAAAGAGTAAAGCCTAAGAGAGTTAGAGCTATGAATATGACCCTTTAGTCGAGTACAAAGGATAGGATACTAACGGCTCAGAAAGAGGCTGTGGATGAGTTTGTAGGATTGCAGAAAAATTTAGATGAAATGATAGAACAGAGAAGCGATGGAACCTTGTACTACCTGGATCAAACATGGGTACCTTTGAAGGGTGAGGTGAGAACCCTGATAATGGATGAAGCTCATAAGTCAAAGTACTTTGTACACCCAGGTGCTGATAAGATGTATTATGATTTGAGAGATATGTATTGGTGGCCTGGAATGAAAAGGGATATAGCTGAGTATGTTAGTAAGTGTTTGACTTGTCTAAAGGTTAATGCTGAGCATCAAAGGCCATCTGGCTTACTCTAGCAGCCTAAGATTCCCCTATGGAAATAGGAAGGAATAACTATGGATTTTGTGACTAAGTTGCCTAGGACTAGTAGTGGGCATGACACAATCTGGGTTATTGTGGACCGATAGACTAAATCTGCTTATTTTCTACCTATGCGTGAGGATTATAAGATGGAAAGGTTGGCTAGATTGTATTTGAATGAGATAGTTGCTAGACATGGTGTGCCGATCTCGATTATATCGGATCGTGATAGTTGTTTTACATCGAGGTTTTGGCAGTCAATGCAAGAGGCATTAGGAACCCGTTTAGAAATTAGTACGGCTTATCACCCTCAGACTGATGGTTAGAGTGAGCATACTATTCAGACTTTGGAAGACATGCTTAGAGCGTGCGTCCTAGACTTCAGGGGAAGTTGGGATGTTCATCTTTTGTTGGTTGAGTTTTCGTATAATAATAGTTATCATTCTAGTGTGAGATGTGCTTCGTTTGAGGCATTGTATGGTAGAAAGTGTCGTTCTCCAATTATGTGGGCTGAGGTGGGAGAAGGTCAGTTGATAGGACCTGAGTTAGTGCAAGAGACTACTGAGAAGATCTCGCAGATTAAGGATAGACTTAAGGCTGCGCGTGATCGTCAGAAAAGTTATGCTGATAAGAGGAGGAAGCCTCTAGAGTTTAGTGTAGGTGACTATGTCTTGCTCAAAGTGTCGCCTTGGAAAGGTGTGGTACGCTTTGGGAAGAAAAGGAAGTTAGCACCTAGGTTTGTTGGACCATTTGAGATTGTTGAGAAAGTAGGCCATGTGGCCTATCGGTTAGATTTGCCTAAGGAGTTGAACGGTGTTCATGACACGTTCCATGTGTCGAACCTTAAGAAGTGTTTGTGTGATTTTACGTTTTACGAATGTTTATTTGTCATCGTTAAAACATAAAGGAGATCCTAGTCAATGTTGCACCAACAATCTCCCCCTTTTTGATGATGACAAATAAATTTCAGAAAGCAAATAAAATTACAAACGTAGCGAAGATGAAAACCGTCGTTGATGAAGTTCGCGTCTTGATCTTGGCCTTGTAATTTTGTGAAGCTTGAACATTGTCTTCACCTCATGAGCCTTACATAGCTTATCTACTCCCATGTATGTTATAGCTCTTTTGTAACCTTTGCCCTTTTTGTGTTCTGAATATTTCATTTATAGTCCTTTGACTATTTGGCCTTTGTCAGTTTATTCAGATTTGATACCGTGTTGACGGTGATGATTTTTGTGAGAATTATGATGAATTGTGATTTATTGTGATTAATAATCCCTTTTGGAAGGTATTATTGTGTTATTTGTATTCCAGGTGGTTTGATCCGTGAATTTTGAGAAATGACGAAAAAGGAGTCAGACACGTCCGTTAATGTCCAAATGAGTTTTGAAAGGGTTTAAAGTGAAAATATATCGTGTAAATACTCTAGGTTAATGGAAAAGTATTTTTAAGGTAAATAAAAATGCTAATTAACTTTGGGGTAAATTTTACGGTTGAGTTTTACGAGTATTTAAGTGATCCCGACTCGAACCCTCCTAGGATGCTAGTTGGGACGTGTGAAGGATAGGGGACAAAGAGGCTAAATTTTAGCCTTGTTGTCTAGAGATGCCATGTATATATATATTCCTTTCATAGTCCCTTCCTTTCATTTCATTATCAATTTCTAAAAAAAATAAACACTACACACAAGTGTGTGCTTGTGTTGTGTTCTCCGCCCTCTACCAAACAACAATCCACCATAAAAATTCTAATTTTGATCGAGAAAGTGATATTCCGGGTTGATACGAGTATTTGGGTGTTCATTAAAACAACGTTTGGGTTGTCCGATTCGTGTCGAAATATACATTTTTGAAGATTTTCTAATAAGTTTTCAAAATTAAATTTTGTTTGTCCTTTTAGGTTTGTTTTGATGCATAGATGTTAGTTGTACAAGTTGATCGTTGTGAAAATCGATTTTTTGAAGCGAAACGGATGATTAAAGGGGTGTTTGGTTCGTGTAATATAAAAAAAAAGAACATGGATTTTGTAGTTTTAATATTGTGGTCGTGATGGTTGAATAATATATGTTGCTAGATAGCTTATTTTTTATAGTAGCTTGTATAACTTATTCGGACTTATTTTTAAGCTATTTCTTGGCTTATTTTGGGCTTATATGCCACGAACCATTCCCAAAATCACTAGAAAAGTGATTTTGATTACTTTTGTGTTATGGCTTAATAGCCATATTGTTATAGAAGATTTTGAGGCTTATGGTAGTAACCAAATGCGATACGTAGCTTATTAGCTTATTTTCAAGCTTAATATACGTATTTTTGAGCCATTGGACTCACGGCCCAATAAGTCTATTTAAGTCGTAGCTTAATGGGAGGGCTTATTGTGGTCCGGATTATTTTCTACATATAAGTATATACTTATATATGTAAATGGACCTTGATTTTGGACTTGGATCGTATTTTGGACTTATAAATGTCTTAATGGACCCTTGTTGGGCCTTAAAGCCCAATAAGCGATATTTAGTCGTTATAAGAGTTTTGATGGACTTTTGAAAGTGAAAATGTGTTTACGAAGTGATATGGAACAATATTTTGGGGAAAACGTTTTAGTAAACCTTAAAGATTGAGAATTTGGAATTTTGTCGAAAAGTGTCGAATTTATGAAAAGTGTTGAAAATAAGGTTTGAAACCTTGGAAAACGTTGTTTGAGCGTACGGGTCATGTCGAAATTTCATAAAAAGTTTATACTTAGAAATTTTCCTAAAAACATGATTTTTGATTTTTATTATTTAATTATTTTATTTACTTAATAAATTCACTAAAAGACGAAAAATATAATTTTTCTCGAAACTTCTCGGATATGTTTATTATGAGAAAACGTTTCATTTTCAACCGTGTTATGATTATTTTGGAGTGACTAAGGTTTACCGAATGGACTTGTCGAGATATATTTATAATTATTAATTATAAATATCTATTTTCTTTAAATAGTATAAGTATGTGCCGTTGAGATATCAAATTGATATGATTGTTGGGATAAGACGTCAACCATCACACCACTAAATTGTTTTGGGTAATTGTACAACGCGTCTAAACTCTATGCATCAAACGTGAAGATTGTTTTGGAAATGGATGATTAAATTGGGACATTAACTGGACTAGGTCGTGTGCGGGCGTCGTTGCATTTGCTTGTGTGATTGAGATTTGGTTGCTAAAGACTTGCTTGAGGTGAGTTCTCGTAGCCCCACTTTTTACTGGTTTTTCCGTTGGGGGTAATGTTACTCAATGATTGTTATTTTGTTTTGGGAAATGTTTTGAATTGAACTGTGCGAAATGTGGTTTTGTTTTTGGGACAAGATATGTGCTTATGACTGCTATGTGAATATTATGTGTTGTATGATTGTTTGGAGCGGATGGGTACTCCTACCCAGTATTTGTGTTGATTTATTGTGAGCGGATGGGTATGCCTACCTAGGTTTGTGGTGGTCCAGCTTAATTTTCAGTGCTCCGAGCTCGGTAGGCCCTTTTGGTGCGTAAGTGACTATGGTTATTGATTAGCGGTGATGCTAAGGTTGTTGCAAATTTTCACTTGTCATATAGCACTATTGTCACTGTTGATTTATTGCACATCTTTTGGGGTTAAGGTCAAACTACGGTATCACCAACATTATTGTTGACGTTTTCGAGTATCATTTTCAGTGAAGTGAAGATGGTAGTTTGGTGATTGTTATGTAGAATTGGAAGTATCCGGTGGAATTTTCGTTTAAAGTCTTGCTTTTGCTTGTTGTTTGGTCCTCGTAATTGGATTGTTTTGGATTAATGTTTGTATTATGGACCCTGTGTGAGGGCTTTTGAAATAATTGTAAGAGATTATGGATTTTAGTTGCGATTTGGGACATCACTCGAGGTTGTTCGAGGTTGATGGTCTTCATAGCACTTGAAGTTTATGCAATGTAGTTTTCTCTATTTTGTATCTTGTGTTATGATTGATCATTATGTTGCATTCCTGAGTTTCCGCCATTGTCGGGGTGTGACAGATTGGTAATCAGAGCCAAGGTTATAGAGAACTAGGTGGATTGGCCTAGACTATAACCTAAGATCCATCGTTTAGTTGCGTATAGGATCTATGTGCGCGGTGTTCCGCTTTTGTTTGCTTTTGTGTGTTCGCGGTTTGGTGCTTTAGTTATGTCAGTCATTGAAATGTGTGAGCTCAATATTGAATATGACTGGGAAAGGATGCGAATATAAGTACGGTGGCCAACGTAGTTATAAGCGTATCACAACTCACTCATACTTAGTAATGTTGTTCACACAAATCGATGTTGACACCGTAGGGTGGTGTTATGTGTATATCTGTATATATAGTAAGATATTCTATATATATGCGAGTCTTCCTGCCTACCTAACGTTGCCCATGTTCTCCCTCGTGTGGATAATGCCGCCAAGGGTGATGACCCGAAGTGCTGGCCGGCCTGCTGCCGAATCATTAGGAGGGGGAACGGGTGTACGGGTTGGTAGAGGTGGAAGGGGTAGAAGACCTAGGGAAGGTAATGATGAGCGTGTTGATGATTTGAATGGTCAAGGAAATGACCAAGGTATGGGAGCTAATGGGGGTGTAGAGGGAGTCAATGGGAATGTAGAGGGAGCCAATAGGGGAGCACCCGACTTCTCAACGATCATTGCCCAACAATTGCAGAACCTCTTACCCGCCATGTTGGCTCAGGTTAGTAACCGAGGAAATGTTGGAAATCAGAATGGTAATGTGGTTAATGAGAACGTTCAGGAGAACGTTGGGAATGTGATAGTGAATGGCAACCGGGTAGGTTGTTCATATAAGGAGTTCTTAGCTTGTAACCTTAAGGAATATGATGGTAAGGGAGGTGCTGTAGTTCTTTCTCGTTGGATTAAGAAAATGGAGTCTGTGCATGATATGAGTGGTTGTAGTGTTAACCAAAAAGTGAAATACATTGCTGGTTCATTCGTGGGTAAGGCTTTAACGTGGTGGAACTCTTAGATCCGCACGCTAAGCCGGGAAGTTGCTGTTAGTATGTCATGGAATGACTTTAAGTTTATGATCATACAAGAGTTTTGTCCTAGTCATGAGATGCAAAAGTTAGAATCTGAGTTGTGGAATCACGCCATGGTCGGGGCTGGCCATGCTGCGTATACTGATAGGTTTCATGAGTTGGCTAGGTTAGTTTCACATTTGGTAACTCCAGAGAGTAGGATGATTGAAAGGTATGTGTATGGCCTTGCTCCACAAATCCGTGGGATGGTGGCAGTAACGAAGCCAAAGACTATACAGAAGGCCGTGCATATTTCTGGTGCATTGACCGATGAGGCTGTGAGAAATGGATCAATTAAGAAGGTCGAGAAAAGAGAGAATGTAGGGGAACCTAGCAAGGATAAGAATGGTAGGGATGATAATAAGAGGACTAGGATTGGGAAAGCTTTTGCTACTAATGTAAACCATGTAAGAAGAGAGAATACGGGTACTTGGCCCAAGTGTACCACCTACAACTCCTACCATGCACCCGGAGGGTCGTGTCGCATATGCTTCAACTGTAACCGCCCGGGTCATTTGGCAAGGGATTGTAGAGGTGTGCCGAGGAATATGAATCCTGTTAATGCTAGAAACCCAACTATTAGGGCATGTTATGAGTGTGGTAGTACCGACCATGTCAAGTCAGCTTGTCCTAGGTGGAATAGGGCATAAGGACTAGGAGAAAATCGTCCAAATCAAGTTGCTGCTAATAACGGGGGTCAGGGTCGTTGTAACCAAGGGAACCAGGCTAGGGGTAGGGCATTCATGTTGGGAGCAGAGGAAGCTCGCCAGGATCCAAACATTATGACGGGTACGTTTACTTTGAACAATCATTTTGCCACTACCTTATTTGACTCTAGTGCCGACTATAGTTTTGTTTCCACTTCTTTCATACCTCTATTAGGCTTAGAACCCATCGATTTAGGTTTCAGATATGAGATTGAGATAGCTAGCGGGTAGCTAGTAGAGATTGATAAGGTTATTAAGGGTTACAAACTAGAAATCGAGGGTCACGTCTTTGACATCGACTTGATACCTTTTGGGCATGGGAGTTTTGATGTGATTATAGGTATGGACTGGTTGTCCAATTATAAGGCTGAAATAATTTTCCATGAGAAGGTGGTGAGGATACCACTACCGGATGGCAAGGTGCTTAGAGTAGTAGGAGAGAGACCAGAAGAGAAAGCGAGATTTTTGATGGGTGTTAAGAAATAAGAAGAGATTGTTGTAGTTAGAGATTTTCCTAAGTTATTCCCGGATGATCTATTTGGATTACCGCCTATTCAGGAAATTGAGTTTTGGATTGAGTTAATCCCTGGAGCAACGCCGGTAACCAAGTCTCCTTATTGGTTGACACCTTTTGAATTGGAGGAGTTGTCAGGACAACTCAAGGAACTCCAAGACAAAGGTTTCATTCGACCAAGTTCGTCACCTTGGGGAGCGCCAGTGTTGTTCGTTAAGAAAAAGGATGGTTCTTTTAGGATGTGCATTGATTATAGAGAATTAAACAAGTTGACTATTAAGAATCGTTATCCACTTCCTAGAATTGATGATCTATTTGACCAACTACAAGGGTCGTAGTTTTTATCGAAGATAGACCTTAGGTTTGGATACCATCAGCTGAGAGTGCATGAGGATGACTTCCAAAGACTGCATTTAGAACTCGTTATGGACATTTCGAGTTCACTGTAATGCCCTTTGGTCTGACTACCGCCCCAGCAGTATTCATAGATTTGATGAATAGAATTTGTAGGACTTATCTTGATAAGTTTGTGATAATGTTTATAGACGATATCTTAATCTACTCCAAGACTCAAGAGGAGCATGTAGAACATTTAAGGTTAGTCCTGGGACTGCTCAAAAAGGAGAAACTATATGCTAAGTGTGAATTCTGGCTAAGAGAAGTGCAGTTTCTTAGGCATGTGATAAATGGTAATGGAATTCATGTAGACCCTAGTAAGATTGAAGCTGTTAAGAATTGGAAAGCCCTTAGAACTCCGACTGAGGTTCGTTCGTTCTTAGGATTGGCTGGATATTACCATAGGTTCATTGAGAACTTTTCTAAGATAGCTAAGTCTCTTACTATCTTGACTCAGAAGTGTAAGACTTTCAATTGGGGTGAGGAACGGGAATTGGAATTTCAAACCTTGAAGGATAAGTTGTGTAATACGCCTGTTCTAGCTCTCCCCGATAGACTGGAAGACTTTTTGGTATATTGTGATGCGTTTGGGATAGGACTAGGTTGTATGTTAATGCAAAAAGGTAAAGTGATAGCCTATGCGTCTAGGCAGTTAAAAATTCATGAGAAAAATTATACTACCCATGATTTAGAGTTAGGTGCGGTCGTGTTTGCACTTAAGATCTGGAGAAATTATCTATATGGGACTCAGCGTGTTATCTATACAGATCATAAGAGTCTTTAGCATATCTTTAGTCAGAAAGAGTTGAATATGCGACAGTGTGCTAAATAGAGTTGTTTAGTGAT
>BQNB010118929.1:0-20905 GCA_026074375.1 Tanacetum coccineum
GGTCACCAATAACTTGGTCTAGAGGATGATCTTTTGTCCAAATGTGAGTCGAAGGTTGTACTTGATGGAAATTCTGCACGTTTGAAGATTGGAGAAGTTTGTTCGTCAGATGTTGTGACAACAGGAGGAGCCTCATGTGTGTCAAAAATGATTGAAGATGTAGAAGGTAAGTCTTCTTGATCATGAGTCGGTTATGCAGCGGAATTGATGGTAGTATCAGAAGATTTATGCTCAAAATAATCTTCAAACACTGGACCGAACAAATTATCCAAATCCTCTTTTGAAGGAGTATTCATTAAGTCATCTAATGAATTTGGATTATTAAATCGTTGAAGATCAGGTTCTAAACAATCGTGTTCAGAAGCCATTGCTGTAAGCTCATCAAACTTGACATGAATAGTCTCCATAATCCTTTTGGTGCGACGATTATAGATTCGAAAACCTCTTGATGTTTCCGAATAACCAATAAAAACCCCAATGTCTGCTTTAGGTTTCATTTTCCCAAGATCATCACGGTTATTTGTCGGATAACACAATGAGCCAAACATATGAAAATACGCAACATTTGGATTTCGTCCACGTCATAGCTCATAAGGTGTTTTATTGTGTCGTGTGTTGATGGTTGACCGGTTTTGAGTAAAACATGTTGTAGCAACTGCTTCAGCCCAAAGAAATTCAGGTAACCTCAAAAAAATAAGCATTGTGCGAGCAGCCTCAACCAGAGTACGATTACGTCGTTCTACTACTCCATTTTGCTGAGGTGTGCGAGCAATTGAAAATTGTTGCATAATGCCTAACTTTTCATAATAAGCTTTGAGAGTTGCATTCTTGAATTCAGTACCATTATCAGTCCGAATCTTGCAAACTTTGGCTTTGTAATTCAATTGAGCTTGAGCAATGAATTTCTTAATGATCTCTAGAGTTTCGTCTTTCGAATGAAGAAAATAAACCCACGTGAATTTAGAAAAATCATCCACTATCACAAGAATATACTTCTTTCCATTGACCGAAGCTACTCTCATTGGACCGCACAAATCCATATGAAGTAATTCCAATTTGGAGTAATCACTCAGAATCAATTTAGGTGGATGAGAAGCTTTCTTGTTTTTTCCTCTTTCACAAGCAGAACAAAGATGATCTTTTCCATATTTGAACTTTGGTAAACCGTCAACCAAGTCAAGTTTGGTAAGATCATTTATGGTACCAAAATTAAGATGTGACAGTCGTCGATGCCATAACCATGACTTTGTTGAAGTTGCATTGGACATTAGGCAAATGGGTAAAGAAGCAGCCATGTCTAAAATGGAGATAGTATACAAATTTGAATCGCGTCCGCCTATGAGCAAATCATATCCGTCCAGATTTCGAACATAACATGTTTTAGAATGAAAAGCCACTTCCAAATCTCCATCATAAAATTGTCCAACACTAAAGAGATTGTGTCCAAGACCTTCAACATAATATACATGACAAATAGTGATATTGCCATTTATATAATCACCGTAGCCTGTAATAGCTGCAAAGTTATTATTTCCAAAGCGAACGGTTCCCATGAACTTTTCAACGAAGTTTCTCAATTGTGAACGTTCACCCGTGATATGCTTTGAACAACCACTGTCAACAACCCATAGAACGATCTGGACTACCTACAACACAAGAAGAACCAACATATGGATAACTGGGCAATTTGACTATCTATCTCTTAACTGAAACCAGTGGTTTTGTATTTGAAGGAATAGTATGAGCATGTGGCTTTGTGTTAACAGGTGTCCAAATAACATTTAGTTGTGATTCAAACCATTTTTGCCATAATCTACTTGTCCGAATCTTGTTTAGCATGAATGGGCTTAATGGTTTATCACGCATGTTACTTTCCCTTTTCTTAAACACACTAGAAACCTTATCTCTAGCTTTTGATGCACTTGCTTCATCAATCTTAGATTTGGAAGCTACAGAAGTAGTATCTAAAGTCTTAGATTGTGTCGTTTTCTTAGAAAACCTAGTCTTAGAAGATACAAAAGTAGTTTCAGAAGATTTTGGTATCCTAGAATTATCACAAAGAAGGATCTACGAGCATTCGAATAGATCATTCAATTTTAATTCTTCGCAACACCATTAATCATGACAAGGAATAAGCACGAAATAAGAACTTTTGATTAAAAGAAACAAAGAGAGGCTACAAACCCTTAAGATGAAAGATAAAAATAATGGAGAAGCTAACCTAATTTTGACTAAACTAGGTGTATTTATACTAATAAGGATTTGCCTTTGAGGGCTTTCATTTTGGGCTTTTTACATCTTGGCCCGTATACATAATAAACATTAATTAACATTGACTTTCGAGCTAGACTTTTGTCTTGTAACTTCGAGTGACCGAGGCTTCTTTGTTTGGGTCCATTTATGTGATCCTAACAGTTTGTGATTCTTGTTGTGTGACAACTCTGTACATTCCAGGGCTAATGACATTTGTGTTTTGATGTTTCCCTGTTTGTTTGGTATGTGAAGTCTGTAAAGTGACTGGTTTTGACTCAACATGGTTTTTTTTTGTTTTTAAAACGACCGTCTGCTTTTGAGAAGCATTTTTATTTATGGGTGTGACACAAAGAAAAGATTGAGAACCATGTGTCTTGTCAAACTTAGTATTCACAGACGTACCATTTTCACCATTTTTCATTCTAGCTTTCAACTCAGATATGGTATGTAAAAGATTCTGATTCTCAGCACGAATAGCACCAATGCATAAGTTTTCTTAGAGACATGAGCAATTAACTCATCCATTTCCATTTGAGTTTGAGACCGTGTCTTTTTTATTGAATCGAAAAGCTTTTTATATTCCATTTTGGCATTATCTCGTTCTTTTATCACAAATTGTACTTTAAAATCCAAAGACACGTTCTCATCCTCAAGTTTCTGTATTCTAGAAATCCAAGAGAAATCAAGAGGTTTTGAGTTTTTATTCTTCGAAGAATCCCATTTATTTTTTTCTTTTTCATGTTGCAATTTTAACTCAAAATCAACACTTTGTTTTTCACATCTTTGAACATCTTTCTCAAGAATTTTTATTGCTTTCAAACCCTCTTGAATCTCTAAAGATTTCTTTTTGACTTGTTCAAGCTCATCATGTAAGGACTTATCAACACATTCATGATTTAACAACACACATAGCTCAATATCATGTTTGAGTGATGTTTCCAAAAGTTGATCTTTCAACAAATCATTTTGCCTTTCAATCTCATCAAGATAGACATCATTTTGCTCAAACGCATCTTTCATTTCTTTTATATCCCTTTGAAATAGATTCTGAAAACCATCAAAGTAATCCAGTAATTCATTAAGAAGTGGTTTAACTTGATCTCGACAAAAATCATTAAGAGCTATCTCTTCCAATGATGTATAAAACATGCTTGCCCTTTTACTGTTCTGTTTTATCAACAGAAACAACTTTTCAAATCCAACTTTTATATTGAATAATCCATTGATCAAAGGTAACTCACTTGGCATTGATTTTGTTTCCAGAATCTTAACAAAGGGAATATAAGAAGATGAAGAACATGTTTGTTCAACTTATGATTATTTTTTAGGAACAAAGTCATTATAAAGCGCATTTTATTTTTTGTAATCAATTGTCTAACAATTTTGTTTGTTCGCAACAGCAATTGGATCATTCATTTTTTATTCATTTTTTGTTGACTTTTAAAAGCATCCTCTAGAGTTTCCTTAGAATCTCTAACATTCAAAGGAATTTCTATATTACCCATCCTAGATGCAACATATAACTTTGGACATTCTGAAATTGCTTGTCTGAGTGTATAAGGATTTGGATACCCCAAACCATGTTTTAATTGTTGATCGTAAATAGACAATGGTTTTGGACCGAGCATGAACATTGCTTGTAAAGAATTACCAATTTTCAGAAACAAATCAACATTCTTTTTTAGTTTTTCCTCAAGATCAATAATAGTAATCAAGATACTTAATCCTCGTTTTTACTCTATTTTTCTTTTTAAAAATTACATTGATTGTTGTAATTCCCACATTTTCTGTATGAAAATGTTTGACCTCTTGACTCAACTTATCTCGTTGTTTTTTTTTATATCAGAATAATATCGTCGATCACGATACATTGAGAAACTCAGCTTGTTTTGAACACGTTTTTTGGCCTTTCTCACTTCAAGAATTCTTTTAGATAATGTTATCCTTTAGGTTATGTTTTCCAAAACCGATTCCTTTACTTATACAGTCTCCATTTGACATGGATCAAAGTCATATTTTATTATGTTGGACCTTTTGAGCAAATCTTTGTTGTTTTGCAGCTTCATCATATGCATTCCTAGCAAGTGTTTCTAATGCACACTGATCATAAACATGTGTATCTTTTTCAACACTGCCACTATTAACATTTCCTTTGACAGAATCAAATTGAATATTGCTATTAATTTGATCATCATCAATGGTACTGTTAATAATTTTAGTATGAGTTGGATACATTTGTTCATCATTCTCATTGATGGATGAAGATTGTACCTCACTTACAAATGCAGACTCATAGCTTGGCTCATCATCAGAATTTTGATCAGCTGGTTGAATTCTGGCCATTAAGCATATGTTTGCACTAAGTTCTTCAATTTCTTCCATCCTTGAAGCATCAGCAAAGAGAAAATCATTCTGCTCATCGGTAAGAATTACACCGGCTTCATCCTGTTTTGCCAACAACATTTGCTCCATGAAATACTTCGAATCACGAACCCTTGGCTTGGGACAATTCCTAGCATAATGTCCTTTTCCACCGCAGTTATAGCATTGACCCGTTGAAGTATTGCCTGGAGTCGGAGTTCGAACAATCCTTTGAACATTTGCAGTCTCATTTGTAGCATTCATTCCCTCAACAACTTCTTCTTGAACATAAGCTCGTCTATTATTTCTTCCAACATTACCAGAATTTCTGCTTTGAATATTCACCCTGTCACCTTGAACGACTGCTTGATTTCTGGTATTAGACGAAGCACGAAGACGATTGTTTGTTGGATTAGAGAAATTTTGAGTAATGGCTTTGGCAAGTAACAACATAGCAGATGCTAGGGGATCTTCAGAATGGTTGTGAACATCATCCTACTCATACTCTTCATCATAATCAACTACAGATGAAGGATGTGTTACATAATAAGAAGAGGTGTCTCTGGAAGATGAACCCGTGTGTACTACTAGAGCCAAAGATCATGAGACTTTTCTAACTTCTTTGCCCTTGAAGTATTAACCAATTTCTCAAATTGCGAAAGATAATCAAAAAGATCGTCAAACGAATCAACTGACAATTTCTTAGCCAAACAAACTTGAGTCACATATTTCAACCATTCTGGTTGCAAACTATTCAGAAACTTTATGTTAACTAAAATAGTTGGAAACTTCATGTTGTTTTGTTCCAAATCATTCATTAACTGAGCAAAATAATTGTAGACTGAAACTAGTGACTCTCCTGGTTCAGCAACAAATTGATCAAATTCATTTATAAACCGCGTTTCCCTGTCAACTTGGCTTTGTATAGTTCCCCTCATCAAACGTTCAACACGATCCCATATTTCCTTGGCCGTCTTACAAGAATCCACATACTTATAAATCTTATTAGGAATAGAAAGAAGAATCATATTCGTGAGTTCCATTTCCGCATCATAGTACAATAAGTCATCTCCTTGAAGATCCTCTACTTCGTGCAACCTTGGTAATATTGAACCTGTAGGTGTAATGTTCCTAAACACATCAGGGCCATCTTCTAGTACTTTGAGAAGCCACTTCCGGTTTTCCCTCTTGCGATTAAGAAATCGTCTAAATCTACTCGCCTAAGGTATGTAACTACCCCTTTCAAGAATGGGTGGCCTAGTCTCAGAACCGGCTTCAACGAGGGATTGTTGGTATGTTTTGGATGTCCACATGTCTTAAGATTCAAAGATTGGATCTTGTTAGACGAATATGAGTGAGATTTGTGAGAAAATATCCAAACTCAGTAATAGTAGTCAAATTCGGTAACACTGTTCACGAACAACAAGTAATCTGAAAACGAATACTCTTCTCGAACAGTACACTATCAAACTCGGAAATCTTCAAATAATAAACTCGGTAAACTGCAAACTACTCAAATTCGGTAACACTATTCACTATAAACTCGGTAAACCTAAATTGTTAAAATCCAACAGTTATGAATTACTAATAACAACAAATTCAATGAAACCGAATTTTATGATGACTAGATAATCCAAGTGTTCTAAAAAATTCAAATTTGATAAAATCGAATTTGATTACCGAGTTTTAGTAAATCTTGAAAAACCGATATTTAACACTTCAAAACACGATAAAACCATGAAATGAAAGTGTAAAATGACTTGTAAAGCTTATTACCGAGTTTTGTCTTAGTAAAATTCCCCATATCACAAATTCGATGGAACCGAATTTGTGAATCTTAACAAACTCGATAAAACCGAGTTTAATACCAAATTCCTAATAAACAACTTTTGATAGAACCAAAAGATCGAATATATCTATTACATTGACGTTTCGTACTGAAATTGCTAAATTTACAAGAAATTTTTTTCCAAAACTCAAAACCACTCTACCGAGAATGCAAAGCTTCAACCGAAAATCAAATCCACACTTTCGAGAATGAAAAGAACACTTCTGAGAACACAATAACATCCAAAAACTCAAAATTACAGCCAAAATCAATCTCAAAACCTCAATAGTACTCACCGAATTCGAAAATCATCACATCTTGATTCTCGGTCAAACAAAAACATGCACAAATCAAGCACTCTTCTTCTCTATTGGCGATTGATACCACTTGATAGGTCAAATGAATCTTAAATCAATCATATCAACATGTAAGATTGAGAGAATGAGAGCAAGTAAAGGAAAAATTCAAATATTATTATGGAGGGAAAAATGAGAGTTGATTACAAGAGCATCACCCTCTAATGAAGATTAGAGGGCTATTTATAGGCAATAGGAGGGAGACTTTTCTTCCTTATTTTC
Organism: Tanacetum coccineum; assembly: GCA_026074375.1. Taxonomy (NCBI): domain Eukaryota; kingdom Viridiplantae; phylum Streptophyta; class Magnoliopsida; order Asterales; family Asteraceae; genus Tanacetum; species Tanacetum coccineum. The sequence goes on from BQNB010118929.1 coordinate 7,021, forward strand.
CTAACTTGACAATACTAGTCCCTAGACTTTGGATATTATGCTTTTTCTTACTTAAAGCATAATAAACCTTATTACAAGCTATATTAAACTAAACAAAATAAAGTCTAATAACAAAATATAATAAAATCACATAATCGACACTTTTCCATAAACCTAACAAAGACTATTAAAATGAGAATGACACGTTTATGAGATTTGTTTCATCATTCCTATACCTAGACTTAAAAAGGTTCACACTTGAGTGGTTTGGTGAGGATGCGGGCGATGTTGTCTTTCGACGACACTTTTTCGATGAAGATATTTCCTTTTGGACATTGTCAAGGAAATGGTGATGAATTATGATGAGTTTTCTATCCTAAGATCGATGGATAATGTTTGATCCTTAGAGTGTAAGAGGTGAGCATGACGATAAACGATCGTGACATTCCTAAGGGGGTGGAAAGGACTAATGGAAATGAAAGTTCTTAGTCTTAAGGTGTATGTATTAAAGAGGTATGAATCACTTATGTAGAAACTCGTAAGACCTTTATCACACGAAGGTTGATGTAAGCTTTTAGCTTTAGAAGGAGCATTTTAACATATGTTGTTAAAAGGCTTGAATATTAATTTTTGGATATGACCTTTAACGTTTGTAATCGCAAGTTAAAGATACTTGAATATTTTGGATGAGATATTTAAGTTGTCAAACCTACTTGGAGGAGTGTTACATATGTATCTAACTTTTCCTTGACGAAAGAGTGGATTATTTGGACGGAGGCGAGATGATGATTAAGGGAATGTGTGGGTGAAGACTCAAGGAGATATAAAACCATTTACGACTCTTTTGACGTTTTAGATTTGTGACACAAACACGAAGAAAAATATTCTAGTGTGAGAAAATATATACCTAGATGTATAGGACATACAAATATAGGTATGTAAGTTTATCTAAGCATGCATCGACACAATAATCATCGAGATTAATGTGTAAGACTCTATGGCATTTAAACGTTAATTGTCATATATTAAGCTAATATAGTGTAGGTATATAATTAACACGTAAGTCATGTAAAAAGACGCATACAAAACATGATAATTTTAAATGTAATCGTCATGTAAAACATGTTAGCATTTAGCATTTAGGAGCATGTGTCATTTAGATAAACTAAGAGATATTTTATCTAAATTTCTAGAAAAGGACAAACGCCTTTATAATAGACATGTATTTAATAGCTAAGCAATTAAACATTGAGCATCAAGATAACCATGAAGACATATAATTGCATTACATGAGAGCAAGTTATTATCTTGAGACATTAAAGCACATATGTGAGGTGCATTGTGTCTAGATTGACTAAGGAGAAGCCTAATTTCTACGTGCTCGATATCCCTTTGACGTTGTAGTATATCCTACAAAAATGCACGGATCCCCTTTCTCCTTCATCTTGTTAAGTAACAAGTGCAGCAAAAAATGTGAAGGTATTTGAGAGAAGGTTTCCTTTCATTAATGATGTGTTAAGGTGTCTTTTCATGTCTGTAGATGATGAGAGATTTGTTCTAGGTGTAACATGCGGTTGCAATTGCTTCAGCCCAAAAGAATAAAGGAAGTTTAAAAGACGAAAGCATCGTTCGAGAAGCCTCAACCAAAGTATGGTTCCGTATTTCGACAACGTCATTCTGTTTAGGTGATCGAGGAGTGGATGTTTGGTGTTCAATTCCTTCTTCTTTAAAGTATGCATGGAGTGTCTTGTTTAAGAATTCTGTGCCTCTGTCAGTTTGAACTGTTATGACTGGAGCTTGAAGTTTACGTTGAATCATCTTTAGAAAGTATTTAAGTACTTATGGTGTTTCATCCTTGGATCTTAGAAAGAGAGTCCATGTGTACCTTGAATAGTCATCGACAATCACCAGAATGTATTTCTTTCCATTGATGGTTTCAATCTGCATGGGACTGCATAAGTCCATGTAAAGAAAATCTAACCGCTTCTTCGATCTTGTAATGGTTAATGACTTGAGAGAACTTCTTTTTTCTTTACCCATTTCACAAGATGAACACAGTTGATCCTTTACAAACTTTAACTTTGGTAAGCCATTCACAATATCATTCTTTGAAAGCAGATTGATGGTATCAAAGTTAAGATGAGAGAGTATACGATTCCATAACCATGCTTGAGTTGGTGAAGCCTTTGCTAAGAAACAGATTGGAGTTGGTGAAGAAGATTCTTGAATATCTATTGTGTAGAGATCAGATCTACAAGTACCCGTAAGTAGGCCGTTTCCCTTAAGATCTCTAATATAGCATGTAGATTTTCTGAAAGCAACTTCCATATCCGCATCACAGAATTGACCAACGAAGAATAGATTGTGACTAAGGCCTTTGACGTACCTTTTGATCATGATGTTTCCTTGAACCAAATCCCCATAACCAAGAATCGGTGCAAATTGATCATTTCCGAACCGTATCGTACCCAAATATTTTCAACAAAATTGCATAGCAACTTGAGATTTCCAGTCATGTGCTTTGTACATCTAGATTCAACAATGAATAGGATGATTTGTATAGTCTACAAGAGAATTAAAGGAAGATGGAACATTTGACAAATTGGATCCTAAATCATTTGTGAGTTTCAAGACATTAGTTATCCTAGATGCATTATCTATAGTGGGACTAATACTAGTGTTCACATTTTTGTTCCTTATTTTAGGCACCCATTTCATTTTTGTCTTAGGAATCCATTGATATCTTGATGGACATTGTTTTTCTATCCACCATGTCCATGTCTTACTGGTTTTCTCATAAAGCATCCTATAGTAACTCTTGGATTTCTGGATAGTTGAGTCTAAAGCAACTATTTTCTTAGGGTGTGTTGAAACAGATTGGTTCGTTTTTCTTATGGGTTTTCTAGTTCTAATGAGGACTACTTGAGGCTTCTTAGATCTAGGATTTATGTCATTCAAAAACTTAGAAACATAAGCATCATGATCTGAATTAAACACACATTTGCCACAAGTAGCACAAACAACATTAACATTCGAAGTTTTGGACTTTAAACTGTCATTACATGCAATTACAGACTTTGTTTTATTTGCAATACTAAAAATCCTACGGTGGTATTCTACTTCCTTATGCTTAATCTTCACTTGACTATTGTTTTGCACGACCTTATCTTTCATTTGATTGCTCCTAAGCTATGGCCTGCTAACATTAGTGTTGTGAATTACTCTTGTAGAAGTAGAGACTTGATTGTTAGAATACCTAGAAATCTGAGGCAACTGAGTTGTTCTATTTTGTGTTGGCCTGGTGTCTAATCAATACATTCCTGGTTTAGTTACATTCTTATTAATGCCAACTTGTTTTCCAGTTTGAGTACTAGGCAAAATCTATGTAGTGACTAGTTTTGATAATCCCTTGTTCACATCAGTCTTGGTAACCGACCTTGGTTTTGAAAAATCTCGCTTCTCAAGAGAAGCAAAAAAAGTAGTCGGTTTACCAAAATTGATGGTTTTGGAACTTTAATTGCATATGCTTGACCAATAACAGGTGGTTTATCAAACTTAGTTTCCACAGACTTTCCTTTTGATTTCTCAATGAGTTTCTTCAACTACTGATTGCAATGTCCATGTCTTGTAATTGAGCTTTCAGATCTTGTATCTCAAAATATTTTTCACGAAGTTCTCGAAATGAAGTAGATTCTTGTTCTTTTCAAACTTTGTCATTTTTAAGTTGTTCCTTACATTGTTGTAAAGCATGTTCAAGAGAAATCAAGTGTTTCTCGAGTGTACAAATTTTTTTACCAGATTATGATAATCTTCTTTACTAACAGTGTCTTTTTGTTTGGAAAGCTCAATTTCAAGACATTCACATTTCTTGACTTTTTCTAGATATTTGCATGCCATTTCAGAATATTCATCGATTTCAGACATAGAACTTAATGCAACAAACAAAATATCTTTTGAGAGACATTCTTAGAGAAGTAGATCATATTCATTTGAAAATTCAGTCTTATCAGATTGCAGTTTGTCAAGCTCTTTTTCAAGTGATTGAACGTACTATAAATCGTCAAACATTTCTTCTTTAAGTAATTTTCATATTCACTTGCATTTGCTCTTGTCTTTTCAGCAAGAGAAATTAAAAGATCTTTTACAAGCACAGTTATCTCATGAGTAATTGGTTTGTCCATTTGATGTTCCAAACGACTTTGCCAATCCATGTCAATGATTGTTTGAAAGTTAGTTATGTTGTTGTTATATGTCATGTTTGCACTATAGTATCATACGAAAGTTATAGAATAAGAGAAGAAGAGCTAGAGAGTATTTTTCATCATTTTTAAAGTTTTCATTAAAAGGTAAAATAGAAATAGAAGGGAGAAGTGAAGTTACAACATGTAAAGACTTATATAAATACCCCTCCTAGATGGGTATTTATACTTATTGTTGTTCATATTCTATTTTCCTAACTCTAGTCAAACCTTGGTCAACTTTACTTAACTTTGACCAAGATAGACTTTATTACATTATAATTACTAATAAAACTATAAACTAAACAAAACTATACAAAGACCAATTCATCTAATAATAAACACTTTTCTTAAACCTAACAATATCCCCCTAAGGGTTGATTATTACAGTCACTTCATCGTTGGCAGAATTGGTCTTCCATTCACAAATGATTCTCACCTTCTTATTTGCTGTCAATGACTTAGACGCTTGGATATTTCTCTTTTGAATACCTTCATTATATCATGATCTAATTCACCTAGCATAGGTGGTTTCTTCCATGGTTCAGATTAAAAGATCTTTAGCTTTACTTCTTTCAAGACCTTTTCCAGTGTAGCATCACAGAACTTAACAATCTCCATCAAATACATAACCTGTTTCTCATCTTTGTTGTTTAAGTAAATCAAACCCGTCGTTGGCTTGTCTACTATTGAGTACAGTTCATGTGCTTCAATACCAGGAAATGTCAATGTTGATGCAGTTAAGTTTACCCTAATTGATAATCCTTTATACCCAACTTGGAAATTATGAACTCTACTGTAATTCTAATTAGAAACCTATAGTTACCAAAATACCTTTTTGTCCATTTCTCCCCCCTTCAAGAGGATCAGCATCCGTATGATGTTCATCGTGACATGCGAAAATTTCATATGTATAAGAACTAGTAGAAACTTATGGCTTTTCAAACTTTGCTTTCAAAATTTCCTATAATTCTGGATCAGCTGCTTGATCTTGAGGCTTTGATTTCATGGTCAAATATAACTGATGTTGAAGAGCAACAGTTGACGAACTTGTTGTAGGGTATAGATTGAGAGTGGTATTCTACATGTGCTTTCGAAATAGTTCTTCAATCATTTTTGGTCCATGAGTGGCAAATTCTTTAGAGATCAACTCTGGTATATTTGTAGGAACAATTTCTCGATCCTTATTAACCGCAAGATTAACCAGACGTGGCATCTCTTCTTTGATCATCTCATTTGTTTTTGCAAATGTCATCTCAGGTACAACATTGTTGCAATGATCAAGGACTTCTCGAATCTTTCCTATAAAAAACTCATGAGTGAGAAATTTAGTTTTAATATAGGTGCGAATTTGACCACGTCGCTTGCACATGCCAGCAATGCTTCCCGGAAGAATCTTTGTCTTGTTGGAAGTAAATCCTTTGTTGCTTTTGATTTGGAAGAATCTTTGGATGTGGTAGCAGTTGTTGGTGATACTTTTACAATCAATTCCTCAGAAATTGTTTTATCCGAAGATAAATATTTCCTAGGGGATCTAGTTGGTGTGGGAATTCATGTCTGCATCTGCTCATTCCTAGTCTCAATACTACCCGTTGCATAAGTTTCGACCAATGTATGATTAGTATGACCATCAGTGTCTTTCTCCTTAGCAGCATCATCCGTTTTCTCAGTATCATCATCTTTCTTTTCATCTTGTTTCACTTTGTCATTCACCTCATCTTCATCAACAACCTTCAAATTTTCCTTATGACTCCCGGGCTCTATCCTAGTACCAAAATCATCATCATCATTAAACACAGAATCAATAAACTCACTAGCATATGATTCTTTATCTTCTTAGCCTTCAACCATATTTTCAATCTCTTCCTCTGCCAACTTCTCTTATACTTTAGCAACATTTTCTTTTGCTTCAGCAGCTAACGCGGTTTTGTGCAAAGTAAGACTTAATAGAGTTGCCTCAACAATTTCATCTCTTTCTCTGTCATCACTAAGAGGTGGAATTAGAGTTGTACTCTGCTTCTTCTGTCTGATGGTAACTTTGAGCGATTTTCGTGGTGAACTAGTTTCTCCAGCACTTTGCTTCCTCTTCTTCCCTTGAGGACTAACAGCAATAAGGGTAGGTGTCTTATGGGCTCTAGGTGTATTTCTATGTGTTCCTTGGGTAGAAATAACCAGTTGTGGTTGATTCATTGGAACTTCTACCCTGACAAACACTATCTCATACTCCTTATAGTCAACAGTGGCACGAATTTCATAAGTTAAGAATGCATCTGGAATTCGCATCCCTCAAAATAACACATTCCCTATAGAGTAAACACTTACCAACGGAATATCATCCTTGATGAAATGATAATCCTCGTCAGGTCTGTGAGGAATAAATGGATACTTCTTCATCAAATCAGCAATTATAAGCTGGGTGAATCGAGGATATTGAATGACATCCTTATTCTGAAATACACAGTTCATGAAATCCCACTAGATAAGAGCAGCATAATCAACGTTCGTGCGGTTGACCACAACATGAAATAACTGAAGAATGTTGATTTTGATTTGATCATGCCCAGATGTTCGTGTAGTGAAGCAACGGTTGAACACATTGAACATGGTTTTCCATGGTTGTGCAAGAAACTTCATAAAGAATGCACTCACTTTATCAACTACACCTTGATAACCAACCGTCTGCATGAAATACTCAATAGTTTGATTGTTACTGGTGTGATGAATGGATTATCTGGAGTTTCCACTGGAAAATGGAGAGTATCACGAAACATATCAACTGTATACACAATATCTTGTGTGTCCAGCTTGAATCTGATAGTATCCTTGGTGTCATGCACCTTGCTAACTATCTTCCAGAATTGTTGTAGGTACCCGGCTGGAATATCGGCAGTAGCAGTGAAAGCATAACTCAATGGATGATCAAGTAAGATATGTCCCACTATCTTGCATTTTGGTGAGCATGGGATATTTTAAAGCACAACATAATTGTTGCATCTCCTAATGCCTTGAAATTTGGGGACAAGTTGAGCAGCTGGAATGGTTTGTTGAGCCATGTGGAATACTGTATGATGACATGAAATGATTAGTGAAATGAGATAAATGTTATGTAATACACATTTATATAACATTTTTGTCTCTTTCCACTATGTTTGTCTTATATGCTCTGACAATTTTTTTGAGCATATTCTGATCATTTTCTTTCTCATGTGCCAATTGCTTTTTCAGGCACATGCCATACGCTTTATTCGTTTTTTTCTTTTGATCTTATTTTTGTATGCTCGGGCATTTCTTTTTCGAGCATACTTAGATTTGATTTTTTGCGTATGGATATTATCTCTCTTTCTATTTTGAATTGTTATATGTCATGTTTGCATAGTAGATATCATACGAAAGCTTTGGAATAGAGGAGAGGATCTATAGAGTATTTTTCATCATTTTTAAAGTTTTCATTCCAAAAGGGAAAATAGAAATGAGAGGGAGAAGTGAGTTTACAAAATGTAAAAACTTGTATAAATACCCCCTCCTAGATGGGTATTTATACTTATTGTTGTTCCTATTCTATTTTCCTAACTTTAGTCAAACCTTGGTAAACTTTACTTAACTTTGACCAAGATAGACTTTATTATATTATAATTACTAATATAGTAGTAAAACCAAACAAAACTATACAAAGACCAATTCATCTAATAATAAACACTTTTCTTAAACCTTACAATCTCCCCCTAAGGGTTGATTATTACAGACGCTTCATCGTCGGCAGAATTGGTCTTCCATTTACAAAAGATTCCCATCTTCTTATTTGCTGTCGGTTACCAAAATATATTTTCGCCATGTTTCTCCCCCTTCAGGAGGATCAACAACCGTATGATGTTCATCGTGACATGCGAAAAGTTATGGTTTTCAAACTTTGCTTTCAAAATTTCCTATAATTCTGGATCAGCTGTTTGAACTTAAGGTTTTGACTTCATGTTTAAATATAACTGATGTTGAAGATCAGCAGTTGATTTTTCAGCAGTTGACGAACTTGTTGTGGGGTACAAATTGAGAGTAGTATTCTACATGTGCTTACGAAATAATTCTTCAATCAACTTGGGTCCATGAGTAGCAAATTCTTTTGAGATCAATTCTGGTACACTTGTAGAAGCAATTTCTCGATCCTTTTGAATTGCAAGATCTACTAGTCTTGGCATTTCTTCTTTGATCATCTCATTTGATTTTGCAAACGTAAGCTCAGGTACAACGTTGTTACAATTATTAAGTACTTCTCTGATATTTCCCATAAAAAAACTCATGAGTCACAAATTTAGTTTTAATATGGGTGCGAATTTGACCTCGTCGCCTGCACATGCCAGCAATGCTTCCCGGCAGAATCTCTGTCTTGTTGGAAGTAAATCCTTTCTTACTTTTGTGCTTGGATGTGGTATCAGTATTTGGTGATACATGTACCGTCAATTCCTCTAAAACTGTCTTATCCGAAGATAAGTCTTTCCTAGGGGATCTAGTTGGTGTGGGAATTAGTGTCTGCATCTACTCATTCCTAGTCTCCATACTACCCATTGCATCATTGTTTTTCTACTTAGCAACATCATCCATTTTCTCAACATCCTCATCATTCTTTTATTCATCTTTCTTTTCAACTGTATCATCATCAACAACTTTTAGATTTTCCTTATGACTCTCAGGCTCTATCCTAGTACCGTAATCATCAACATCATAATTAAGCATAGAATCCGCAAAAGTACTAGCATATGATTCTTCATCTTCTTCACCTTCGACCATTTTTTCAATCTCCTCCTCTGCCAATTTCTCTTGTACTTTAGCAACATTTTCTTGTTCTTCAGCAGCTAAAGCAGTTTTGTGTAAAGTGAGACTTAAAAGAGTTGCCTCAGTAATTTCATCTCTCTCTATGTGTATCATCACTAGGAGGTGGAATGGATCTAGTCTATTGTTTCTTCTTCCTGATGGTTATCTTGTGTAATTTCCTTGGTGAACTTTTTTCTCCATCATTTTGCTTCCTCTTCTTCCCCTGAGGACTATCAGTAGTAAGGGTAGGTGTCCTATGGGCTCTAAGTGTAGTCCTATGCATTCCTTGGGTAGAAATAACCGGTTGTGGTTGATTCATTGGAACATGTACATTAACAAACACCGTATCATACTCCTTGTAGTCATCATTGGCACAGATCTCTGTAGTCAATAATGCATCTGGAATCAACATCCCTTGAACTTGTACATTCCCCATAGTTTACACACTCACCAACGGTATATCATCCTTGATAGAATGATAATCTTCTTCTAATCTCAAAGAAATGGATGGATATTTCTTTATCAAATAAGCGATTATGAGCTTGGTGAAGCAAGGATACTGAATGACATCCTTCTTCTGAAATACATAGTTCATGAAATCCTACCATAAAAGAGGAGCATAATCAACATTTGTTCGGTTGATCATGGCATGGAATAACTAAAGAATGTTGATTTTAGTCTGATCATGTCCAGATGTTCGAGTAGTTAAGCAACGATTGAACACTTTGACCATTGTTTCCCACGATTGAGCAAGATTCTTTGTGAAGAAAGCACTCACTTTATCAACAACTCCTTGATATCCAAGCCTGTTCCTGAAAGATTCAAAAGTTTCTATGTTAACTGGTGGAACAAATGGATTTTTTGGAGTTTCTACAAGTAGTTGAAGAGTAGCACGAAACATATCAACAGTGTAGACAATATCTTGTGTGTCCAGCTTGAATCTGATAGTATCTTTGGTGTCAGGCACCTTGCTCACTGTCTTACAAAATTGTTATAGATACACGGCTGAAACATTAGCAGTAGCAGTATGAGCATAACTCAACGGATGATCAAGCAAGATTTGTCCAACAATTTTGCATTCCGGTGAGCATGGAATACTTTGTAACACAACATAATTGTTACATCTCCTAATGCCTTGAAATTTAGGGACAAGTTGAGCAGCTGGAATGATTTGTTAAGCCATGTGGAATACTGTATGATGACATGAAGTGATTAGTAAAATAAGATAAAGTTTTTGTAATACACATTTATATAACATTTTTGTCTCTTTCTGCTCCGTCTATTTTTATATGCTCTGGCAATTCTTTTTGAGCATATTCTGATCATTTTCTTTCTCATGTGCCAATTCTTGCTTTTTTGGGCACATGCCATACGCTTTATTCGTATTTTTCTTTTGATATTATTTTGTATGCTCTGACATTTCTTTTTCGAGCATACTTTGATTTGCTTTTTCGCGTATGGATTTCATCTCTCTTTCAAAAACATATTTCTATATTGATAAATGGGACAAATGATAAATTGAAAACATTACTTTCGTAAACATAATTAACAAAAAAAATGATAAACTGAAATGTTTGTTTTGATTTTCAGCTTATTTTATCATTTTATCAACAATTTAAGACTGTTCTTATGTCTGAAAGCATTATTTCAAGTTTACGAAACCTATCAAGGTTATGAAACCTCATGATCTTAGTCCACAAATGATATTTTCAGTGATCAATTCATTCCAATCATGTTACATGATATGTATCAATGTTTTGCCTCAATCAATTTCATATTTCAATCACTTTTCATTTTTACGAAACCCTAGATCTATATGAAACCTATATTGTTCACATAATAATAGCAGTTAATCACAAGAAAATCAAATAGATCACGTTTCTTATGTTTTTCTAACACTGAGAATTGATGAAACGATTTGGATCGTTGTTATCTAAGTTACGAAAGCTCAACTTTTTCAAAGAATTTACGAAACCCTTTTACTGTATGTGTGTACAAAAGTGAAAGGTTACGTATGACCCTGTTACTTTTATACTTCCAAAAATAACTTTGCAATTTTGGCATATTTAGTCCCTCAAGTTATTTTCGTAAACCTTATTAGTCCATACGAAACTATCTTTTGAATTTGACATTTTTAGTCCCTCAAGTTACTTTCGTAAACCTTATTAGTCCATATGAAACTATCTTTTGAATTTGACATTTTTAGTCCCTCAAGTTACTTTCGTAAACCTTATTAGCCCATCGAAACTATCTTTTGCATTTTGCACTTTTAGTCCTTATAGTTACTTTTGTAAAATTTTAATATCCCCAAAAAAAATTTAATAACTCCCCCTTGGAGTTAGACCTATTTTTCATAAAAAAACCTTTTGAATTATTTTGCAGTTAAGTTCTTGTTTTTCTTTTAAAAAATTTATAACTCTCACTCGAACAAATATCCATTTGAATTTCTTTCCTTTTGATAAAAATTTGTTCAAAAAGAAGTTATTTTTGCTTTTGAGAACACATTTTTATTTTCTGGTATTGAAAAAATTTATAACTCCCTCTCAATAAGATATCTAATTAAAGAACTTATCAGGAGCTAGTTAATTTTGCAGTTTTAAACATTCTTGAGAAGATTTTAAAAATCAATAATTTCATAACTCCCCCTCGAATAAATGTCTAATTAAAGAACTTATTCTAGAGATTGTTACTTCTTGCTATTGTTCTACACTTGAATTTTTCAAAATTGATGATTTTTGAAAGATGTTTTTCAAGAAATCCTTGTTTTGTTAATGGATTTTGATTACAAACCACATATTTTAGCAGTGAAAGATCATTGATGAATGATTTACTCCCCTTCAGTTCATGATACATTAATTTTGCATTTAAAGAACTACTTTTGAGAAATACAATATCATGAAACTGATAGAAACGAAGAATATATGTGTTTGTATCTTTAAGTTAAAAAAATTGTTTTTGAATGTTTTGTTTTTTTTGAAATTTTTATTCGTTTTTCATTTTATAAAGAAAAGAAAAAGAGAAAAAAATATTTTGTTTTTAATTTTCCATTTTTTATTTTTGTTCTTGAAATTCATTTACAAAATGTTTTGATGTATGATCTTTTATTCAAGAAGATAACTTTGCCAGACGATCCAACCCAATTGGAGTCATATATCTCATACCAATCATGTGAACTAGATACTCAAACCTTTCTCTTGGAAGGGCTTTAGTAAATAAATCAGCATGTTGGTATTCCGTCCCGACAAAGTAAAGTTCAATGGTACCTTTTTCAACATGCTCCTTGATAAAGTGATAACGGATGTTAATGTGTTTTGTACGTGAATGTTGTACCGGATTGCAAGATATGGCAATTGCACTCTTTGAGTCACGGTACATTGGAATCTTGTTGTACTGAAATCCATAATCTAGCAGTTGCGTCCGTATCCAAATGACTTGAGCACAACATGCAGATAAGGATACATACTCAGCTTTCGCAGTTGACATTGCTGTACAATCTTGCTTCCTAGACAACCAACTGACTAGCTTATCTCCTAGAAATTGAATGCCTCCAGATGTGCTTTTGCAATCATCATTACACCCTGCATGGTATGCATCTGAATATGAATTAGCTAAAACCCCGAGTCCTTCGAGTACCATAGACCCATGTTAATGGTTTGTCTTAGGTACACCAAAAGATCCGTTTAACCTCTTTGAGGTGTTTTTTGGTTGGGAGTGCCTGATACGCGCACATAAAAATGTTGCAAAGGCAATGTCTAGTCGACTAGCAGTGAGATACATAAGTCCCCCAATCATACTACGATATTTAGTTTGATCAACTTGAGTACCTTGTAAGTCTGCATCTAGTTTGAACGTAGCCATTGGTGTGCTAATGGTATCACATTCTTCCATCCCATGTTTCTTAAAAAGATCCATAGTATATTGTGATTGACATATAAAGATTCCTCGGGGTGATTGATGAACCTGAAGTGCGAGAAAGAACTTCATTTCACCAATCATGGACATTTCAAAATTATCTTTCATTAGTTTTGCAAATCTATTTGAAAAAACTGGATTTGTTAACCCAAAAATTATGTCGTCAACATAGATTTGAACAAGTAAAATGTCATCCTCGTGTCTTCTTGTGAACAATGTCAGATCGACAACACCTTTTATGAAATGGTGTTTGATTAAGAATGAGGAGAGCTTGTCATACCAGGATTTAGGAGCTTGTTTCAGACCGTACATAGCTTTCTTAAGACGATATACGTGATTAGGAACGTATGGATCTATAAAACCATCGGGCTGACGAACAAAAACTTCCTCTGTCAGTGGACCATTTAGAAATGCCGTTTTGACATCCATCTGGTAGATAGGAAAGTTCTTGTGAGCCGCATATGCCACAAAGATTCTAACAGCTTCAAATCTTGCAACTAGTGCAAATGATTCCTCAAAATCGATTCCCTTCTCTTGACCATATCCTTTGGCAACTAAATGAGACTTGTTCCGAATAACCGTGTTTTCAGCATCAGTCTTGTTTTTCCAAATCCATTTGACTGCAATTATGTTTCTACCAATAGAACATTTGACAAGTTCCCAAACATCAAGACATTTGAACTGGTTAAGCTCATCTTGCATTGATTCAATATAACTGTGATCAAGCATAGATTCCTTGATGTTTTTCGGTTCAGTAGTACTCACTGTTAGTGTGTACATACATACTTCAGCATCAGTGTGAAGTCGACATCTTGACATTACAGGTTTTGAGAGATCACCAATCACTTGTTCACTTGGATGATTCTTAGTCCACTTATCAGTAGAGCGATGTGTTTGGTGAAACTCGTGCATATTTGATAGATCTTGATATGTTGAAGATGACTCGGCTTCTT
>BQNB010118930.1:0-12500 GCA_026074375.1 Tanacetum coccineum
ATGTTGTTTATCACTAACATTAAAATGCAGGTGATAACATCAAATAGTTAATACATTTTAGTATCAAAATCATTTTGAAAATGCTTATAAACATGTTATAAATGCCTGAAAATGTTACTTAATTGTTTATTATTAATTTTTAGGGACCAAGTGAGCATTTTAGCAAAAGACAAGGGATTTAGACATGAAATGCACTAAAGTGAAGAATCCAAGGCAGTTTATGGCATAACACCCCCGAAGGATTACGCCGTAACATACTCCAACGAAGAGATGAATCATCACACCCTTTACAGCGTAAAGCTTCTCCTACTTTACGCCGCAACATTCAAATTTACAAGAGATGATTTGTCTGAGTCAGCATTACGGCGTAACATAGGCGACAAGGTTACGCTGTAACATCATTTTATGCCTAGAAGATTGGAAGCTTACATAGCAAGATTATGACGTAACATATAAGGGTTGACCCTAATTCTAGTTGGTGGATACTTGTGTACTTTCCAAGCTTATGATAGAACACATTATTTGTCCGTGCAATTGAGTGATCACCCCAAAATTGAACACTTAGATTAGTAATGAGAGTTGAGTATTTTTGATCCCCTTTTCGTGAGGTGTTCGGCTCTGATGTTTTTTAGCATAAGTAACTTATAAATTCATTTCTTCAAGTCAAATTGGGGAAATCTTTTATGAATTATTCTAAACGGTTCTACTTGAGGGCAAGTAAAAGTCAAGTGAGGGGATATTTGATAACATCAAATAGTTAATACCTTTTAATATCAAAATCCCTTTGAAAATGCTTATAAACATGTTATAAATGCCTGAATATGTTACTTAATTGTTTATTATTAGTTTTTAAGGACCAAGTGAGCATTTTAGCAAAAGACAAAGGATTTAGACATGAAATGCACTAAAGTGAAGAGTCCAAGGCAGTTTATGGCATAACACCCCCAAAGGATTACGTCGTAACATACTCCAACGAAGAAATGAGTTATCACACCCTTTACGGCGTAAAGCCTCTCCTATTTTACGCCGCAACATTCAAATTTACAAGAGATTATTTATCTGAGTCAGCATTACGGCGTAACACAGGCGATAAGGTTACGCCGTAACATCATTTTATGCCTAGAAGATTGGAAGCTTACGTAGCAAGATTACGGCGTAACATCCCACAAGGGTTACGCCGTAAACATTTCGAAGCCTATAAATAGAGCCCTCCTTCGGCTCATTCAGCATCACTCACTTTCACCACTCTACACACAGTTCTAATGGGTGAACCAAACCTCCAAGGTTCGAAGCATTTCATCAGAAGGTCCAAGGGAGAAGTCACTTTATAGAATTATTGTATTTAATCGTTCATTTCATCCTCTGTGAGAATTATGATGATTCAATCCATGTCTTTATTCATTAATTCTTGCATTGTTGTTACCATGAGCGGCTAAGCACTCCTAGTGATGGCCTAACCATGTATCTACTATTGATTTAGACTATAGATTTTCTTGTTTCAATTATGGTTATGTTAGATATCCTTATAGCCTTTCATTGATCCTAATGTTTTGGTAGTATAAATGGTGGCTTAGATCTTGTTAATCTTGATATTAGACTTACCATGTTAAACTTAGGATTAGTGGGGTACTAGGGTAGCTTGACATCTATCCCTAGTGTAGGAATTAACCAAATTACCGCCTTTGTCACATTAAATACTTAAAGAGCGTGGGAACTCTTTTAGATGGGAGATTATAGATTGGTCTTAAGAGTAGTTGAAATTTAACCACTGCAAGCTTGGATGCCCTGCTCGTGTAATCGTAGGAGAATGTGAGATCGCATAGTAAGTACAGGACAAACCTCAAATGAAAATTCGGGTTTGTCGACATTAGAACCACTGATAGAACTTATAATTGAACATTGCACAGGAAAATGTAATCGTATCATTGGTAGTGAAATGGTTAGGTTAACACGCCTTTCTCCCTGAAATCTTCTATCTGTTTACTTTTCTGTATTTACTTTTCCGTAATTCTTAAAATCAACTTAAAACCATTTTCAAAACGTGACAATAATCAAATTAGAACTATTTAACCTTAGCTCTTGGGACGACCTCGGATTTACCAAACTACTACACTACATACGACCGGGTTCTCTGCCCGTTAGTGCGTGTATCGGTAAACGAGTTTTATAAATTTAAAACTTGGTAAAATATTATTTAAAACAATTTACGCATCAGCAACACTTACATACTTTTCACCAACCTGCAATTGAAACATAAATAAGTGTTAGTATACATCATTTGTACACTGAAAAGAGAAACAAACATTAAACTTCATATGCTTTTACCTTTGGTTTCCTTAGACTTCAGTGTGTAGTTTCATCATACATTGGATACCTCTTCACATATTTTTCAACAAAAACGAAAGGATCTTCAGTTAATCTATCTTTATCAGCAGTCTTAAGACTTTTCAGCAGCTCATTCATATAAATATCATGTTCCTCAAAAGTCTCACCTCTAACATTATCCGCAAGCATACTGTTTTAAGCATTTGGCTCATTCATGCCAGGGTCTTAGTTATCTTTTGCCTTAGCCTTTGCCTGTCTATTAGCTTTCATCCTATTTTTAAGTTCAACTAATTCTTCTTCACTAGGACTAAGATAGTCAACTGACTTATCTGACTGATAGTCACTATCATCATCACTCTCATACTCAGCCTCTGAGTCATTTTCAACAATACATCTCCTAGTTTCAACAACCTCTATTGCATCTCCACTAACCTTCTCTTTTCCCTTGTCTGTAGTACTTGTCTTAGCTTCAACACCCTCTGTAGTACTAATCCTAGCTTCAACACCCTCTGTTTCAACCTCCATCTCAGCCCAATCAACCATCTCATCAACAGAAAAGTCATTGTAATACCTCTTTTTAGGAGGCCTTATTTTCTTATAAACACAAGCATCCATATCTGTTGTAATAGCTTGACTTAAATACTCTGAAAGATTCATATATAAGTGATCAAGATAAAGAGTAAGTCTGTCAAATGTCTCTTTAACATCAAACATGTAAGATACCGACTTATCATCACTAACCCTAACTAAACCCCTTTCTAAGTCTTGGTTTGGTACTTGGTAATACAAACCTTGAAAGTAGCAGCCACACTTTTCTTTTAAAAATTCAGCTAACTGTTCATACGGCATTCTTGGAACAACCATTTCAAGGATGACACCATTAATATAATTTAACGGTAAATGGGTAAAGTAACTATCATTATGAACATCAAATTGATGCAAGTCTGTACCAGGGATCATTTTGATAAATAAATTGAAGAAAAAAAATTAGGGTTCTTTAACAAATTAAATTAAGAAAAACTCAACCACAATCAATTAAAAAATTAGAAAAGTTAATGAATTAAGACATACCTTATTACATAAATTAAGTTTCTTGGAGTATCTGGCAATTACGAAATTTCGGGAATTGATGATTGTTACAATTAGGGTTTTTTGATCGAGTATGGTTTAATCGTTATTGTTGTTGTTGTGTGTGTGTTTGTGTTTTAGATGTTATAAGAAGGCAAAAAACCTTGTACTTTGATTTCTTGACAAAACGGACCCCTCAAAGTGTATAATGAAAAAAATGCAAGGCAAAACGGAAAAAAATTGGCTTACTGAGGTGTCACGTCAAATTACCCCCATTCCATGGCTACAATAGAAAGATTAGCAAAGTGGCGACACGCAAAAGAAAATTTAAAAGTTCATAGCCGAGAAAAGAAAAAAGTGGCAACTTCAATGCATTTTCAAATCATTAGCCCTTAAAAATAAGTCTTGTTTCGCTGAGCATGTAAAAAGAATAAGCTAATAAATGAAATGCTAGTTAAACAAGCATGTAAAAATAAACTCCAGCAACATGCTCCAGCAACCCGCTCCAGCGACTAATAGTGCAAACACACCCCTAATATACAACATTGTACATGAAAAATAGGTCAAAGTTGAAGAAAAAAGACTTTCAAAAGTCAAAAATGGACACTTAATATGGGACGGAGGGAGTACCTTGTTTGAGAAGTTAATATGAATTCTTAAATTTTTATGTCTATTCTAACCGTATAAAAAAATTAAAACAAGGCTTGCAAACTTTTTCGTTACAAATATTATATGTCCAGCAGTCTCGGTCGATAGTCATGTTTTGATAACTCTTATGAGGCGTTTGGTTTGTGGGGTTCGGCACTGTTGGAGTGAAATGACATACAAAACAATTGTTCGGTTGATTCTTTTAGAATAGAATGATTGAATGGGCCCACAAAAACCATACCACCCTAATATGGTGGATTTTCTTACCAGTTTTGATATCTTAATTTCTCAGCCACAAATTTTTTTTTTCCTTTCACCTTTAATATCTAATTTTCTTTTAAAAATTATATATATATATATTATTTTAATCTAATATAAGTTTAATAAATTAAATATATTTATATATAATAATATATTTCCTATCTTTCAAACCATTCTCGAATCCTAATACCATTTATAAACCAAACGCACCCTTAGTATTAAAAGTGAAAGACATCAATTTCTCTATACGTACGACGTTATCTCGGCCGTAGACTCATGAAGGTTAGACCTGCTTGGCGTAAGGTTAATCTATTTCGAAAACATCCTATGCAATATCTTCGACACTACAATATGGATCAACTCGACATCAATAAAATCTAAATCAATCACGTCATCAACAATACCACAATCAAAACAACTCGTTATACTGAACTAAAAACTTATTACATCGATCCGTTATATCAATTAACGACGAAACTATTTCTCGCAATAAAGATCGACCAATGACGTCATCAAAAACTTAACTAAAAACTTTATTACAAGCACTGATTACAACGAAACGATCAACATACTCATCAAGCTTAAAACCAATGACGTCATCATCATCACCATCTATCACTTGATAAAACGACACTGCTACTAATTATATAGTATCAAACAGGCTCTAAAATGATGACGTCATCATCTTCAACAGCTCGATTAAAAACTTTTAAAGAGATGACGTCATCAACAAACTCAACTAAAAACTTCATTATTATCCGTACTACTGCTACTAGCTACTACTGATTACATCAACCACACTCGAATCGATGACGTCATCAAAAACTAAAACCAAACATAAACGGCAGCAATTTAGATATTTATAACTATTAGTCCATTGCGATTCAAACATCAACAGATTTAGAATCAACGACGTCATCATCATCAACAACAAGAACACGATACTGAATCGATGACGTCATCGTCTTCATTCAACAACTCAGATTAAAAAGTACACTAAACAAATCGATGACGTCATCAACATCAACAACTCGATTATAACAACAGCAGATTTATTAACAACAACGAAACTATTACGGATGAATGACGTCATCACCACATCGGTTATTATAACGATCAAACTACTCAGATTCAACTGATTTGTTATCGATGACGTCATCATGATCATCAACGTGATAAACATCAACAGAATGAGCAAGTTCAGTTTTGGAATCACCTGACCAGGTGAACTTGCCGCCGTGTCCTCCTTTTTTCGGTGATCCGTTCATTCCGGTTGATGATTTCCGGTCTGTTTTTGTGGTGGACTTGATGCTCTTCCCGTTGTTCTTCATTTTTTATTTTTTTTTGTTGAAGTTTGTTATATTAGTTTGTTACTGAGTGAGTGTTTGGGTGAGGGTGGGAGTGGTATTTATTTATATTATTGGATGGAAATATCTAGAAACTGTGGATGGCTGGGGGCACGTGATGTGACAAGGATGGTTTATCTAACGGATAAGATCAAATTATTTTTTATTCATTCCGTCTCAAAATTATTATCCCTTGCTTTCCCTTTTTTACTTTTTGACAGAATGAAAGTTTTACCCTTGGGTAATTAATAAAAGTATTCTTTAAAGTTTGTAATAATAATTTCAAATAAGGGTAATATAGTAAACTTGATTAAATTTTCATATCTATTTTTAGCAGTGAACAATTAAATTGAGACATCACAAAAAAAACGTGAACAATAAAAATGACACGGATGGAGTTTATTATCATTTGGAGTCGTACCAACATTTGGAATTTTGGATACCTGTATCGCGGATTGGATTGAACATATTTTGGTTTGATTTTTGATATGTTATTTTTCATATTCAGTTTTTGGTTCGGTTCAGCTTTAAGTAAAACCGATTATTATGCCTTGTTAGATTGGATCGGGTCGAAAACTAAATCGGGCCGGACCGACCCGGACATGAACCAAACATTTCGATCCGATCTCGGGTCCCGTGTTTTGGACCAACTCAGTTTCGGTCCAATCTTCGGTCCGTGATCAGCCCTTGTTTGGTGTGATACTGTGCTCTAACATACTAGTAGCTATCTTTGTTATTGGCTTATCGATACTTATAATAACATCATGTATCATTGATTCCCATATGATGATATTCCGGAAAAAATTGTCTCTAGTATTTTTTTTCTCATAACATCAAAATTTATCACATCACAAAAAAACAACTATTCCTTTTATAACACTGGAATATAGTAACATGAGACATCATTTAATCCACACATAACAAACACGATAAATTTGAGCTGGCTGTAATGATACGCATGTGGATAAGCACAGGGACTTCATGATGGGTTGGGATAACCATCATAGTTATCAATTGTTTAGGATAAATGTTTAGGATAACTATTTGTTATGTTTAGGATAAGTCTTGTGTTTATGTGAGTTATCTCATAACTAGTATTTAAGGTTTCACATCATTAATGAAGGTAATCAAGTTTGTCAAGTAAATTGTCTAGTCTTCTTCTCTATATTCTTAAGGAGCTCGCACACGCTAAAAGTGATGCCCTATCCCGATACAACCTCTAACCGGGTCGTATCATGTAACGACGTCAGACTCGAGAACGCCACATTTCATGTAGCCTTCGCGTTGTCCCATCACGTAAAAATATAACTTACCCATAAAGATTAACACTCGTAGAGTTGGAGTCACCTTTTGTACTAAAAATGATGTATGAATATGATTTCAACTAGCAAAACTTTGCGATTTTAAAAAACCTAGCAAATTTTAAGATTTAAAAAAAAAACTAAAAACTTCGCCATTTTTTATAGAAAAACTAGTATGAACTTGCGATCTTTTTAAAACCCGTAAATTATACCAAGACATAATATTTTTCAAATAAAAATTAGATACTCGATGAAATATATTTGTAAAAGTATTTATTTTTGTCACTTTCATAAAATTCAAATTATCTAATCTAGGATTCAATGTTATTTTAATTGCTATAAACTAAAGTTGCTACATTGTGTGTTACTATTTTCTTATGTTTGTCCATAGTTTCAAAACAAGCATACTTGCCCGCGCGTTGCTGCGAGGCGGTGTTTCTTTTATCATAAATATGAGTGTTTTTTTTTAAAAATTTGTATGATATGCTAATTTTTTAAAGGTTTTTAAAGGTTGTTTTTTTGGTCTAATTTGGGTTTTTTTTCAATATAATTTTAAGAGACTTTGGTAAATAATGTGTACATTAAGCATGATTGCCCCCAGTGGAGCTTGATTGCTGGGTTTAAATTTTTATATTATTTTTTTGAATTTTGTGCGGCTATATTTTTTCCCGGTGTCTAATGTTTTAATATTTTTTTTTTAATGGGCTTACGTATATGCGACATGTCTGTTGGTATTATTTTGATCTGAATACATCAATTACTTTGTAAATTTTTTATTCTTATTTGTGCCGAGCAAATTATTTTTTATAATTATTTTGCAATAGTTTATTTTTTTTTATATGGTTTAGTGTTTGGTGCCGTGTCGCGGATATTTTTTTGAATCTGAATAAATAAATACTTTGAAATTTTTTGTTTCTTAATTGTGCCGAGCAATTTTTATATTAAAAGTTGCCTAGTTTAGAGAAAAATGAAAAACCAACAAAAAAAAATTGCAAATGGGCCGGGCCAAAGCAAGGAGCCCAATGGGCCGTTACAGTAGCACAGTTAGCACGGCTGCCAAAAAGGCCAGCGTTTTATTCCAAATAAAATACTCCTCTACACACCGTCTCATTTTTATTGTCTAACGTTTCCCTTTTGGTATGTCCCAATTTAATTTTCCACTACTAAAAATAAAATTGATTAAAGTTTGATCAAGTTAACTATAATTACCTTTGTTTAACATTAATAATTACAAACTTGAAAGAAGACTTTAATTAATTAGTTAAGAGTAAAACTGTCATTTGTCCCGTCAAAAATAAAAAAGAGAAAGCAGTAATAAATGCACATTTCTTAAACTGTGTATTTTTTGTCGGGGACACTAATTTTGGTGGACGGAGGTGAGTATAATTTAAATGTGTTGGGACGACTATTCGGTAGGTATTTTTTGATCTGAATAAATCAATAATTTTGTAATTTTTTTTTCTTATTTTGTGCCGAGCAAAGAATTTTTTTTATTATTATTTTGTGCAATAGTTTATTTTTTTTTTTTAATATGGGCCCCTTATTTGTTTGGTTTCTCGATTCGCGGATATTTGTTTTTGATCTGAATAAATTAGACTTTTGTGTCATTTTGTTTCTTATTTTGTTGCCGAAGCAATTTTTCAAATAAAAATTAGATACTCGATGAAATATATTTGTAAAATTATTTATTTTTGTCACTTTTATAAAATTCAAACTATCTAAGCTAGGATTCAATGTTATTTTAATTGCTATAAACTAAAGTTGCTAGTTTACAACAAAACTATGTGTATTTTCTTATGTTTGTCCATAGTTTCAAATTCTTGCAAAATTTATTTTTTTGTTTTTATTGATAAGTACATTTTAGATAAGTGACAAAGCCGACTCACATTCGTATTTTCTGATGTATTTTCATATCATAAAAGTAATAAAAAAAACAATATTTTGAGATATCTACATAACCATCATATCTGGTTAACTTATATCTAGTATGTATCGAACTGGTATTTTGGACCAGTTTTCGATCCCAGTACCTTTACGTATTCTGAGGCGGACCTAAAAGGGTTCCGGGTTCATGAAAACCCGATGAATATTTTTCACATAGTGTAAATTATGTTAAAAATCATGATTTTTTGAAAATAAATCTATATTTTTGTTTTTTCCACATGGTAACTATAAGTTATGAGTCCGTCCCTATACGTATCGTTTGGTACGTGGGAATCAAAGTCGTAATAAAATAAGTCATTAGTCATTACAACGGAATAGAAAATTGTTGTTTGTTTTAAGTTTTGAAATAGAATGACTCATTCATTGATTCATTACATCACGTCCATAACCGTTGTTTTCATTAGACCGCCACCCCTACTTTTCATTCCATCGTAATAACTCATTCAATTACGATGCTCATTCCATTAATCATTGTTTTGAAATTCAGATTGAAACGGCCTACTCGACCGGTTCAACTATGAAAAACCTGAACCGAATGAGAAAAACAGTTCAATGTCCGGTTCGGTTTTAAAAACCATGCCTCTAATAACGTTTATCTTTTGGCTCATACACATTTTTTATGCTTGTTGCTAAAAACTGTACTCCCTGTGTCCCAAAATTATTGTCCCCCGGACAAAAAACACACAGTTTAAGAAAAGTGCATTTATTACTTCTTTCTCTTTCTTACTTTTTGACAGAAAGACAGTTTTACCCTTAGTTATTTAATTAAAGTCTTCTTTAAAGTTTGTAATAATAATTTCAAACAAGGGTAATATAGTAAACTTGATCAAACTTCCATATCTATTTTTAGTACTGGACAATTAAATTGAGACATCCCCAAAATGAAATGTGGACAATAAAAATGGGACGTAGGGAGTAACTTTTAATCCCAAAAACTAAATTACAATGGCTCAAGAGCTTGATGTCATATGGAAGCAATTTGCAAACATATATTAGCATATTGCAACGATATGTGTTGAATATGTGAAACATTCAACATATGAAATACTATAATGTCTGTCAAGTAGCAAATATGACAGCTGATTGATTATACATAGCAGATACTCGTTACACGTTTACAGGCAAATCTATCTTGTAAAATTTATCGGAGGTTCCAAGCAACCTACCAGAATTGTAAGATCAATGTCCATGTCTTCAAACTTCTTAATGAACGGATGACTCTGCAATACATAGTTACAAACAAGAGAAGCGGTTTAAATAGTTGACAGCAAACGCATAAAAATTGAAGGGGGCAAGATGGGCGGGAACGGTAACAAGTCAAAACAGGTTTTGTTAAAAAGTTGCAGTAGGACTGACCCGCTTACACTTTTTTTGTTAATTTTTCTAGAAATGATGATTGTGTTGCATATGACCCAAAAAGTTTACTCCATTTGACCATCTGAGATTAAACTCCACCCAAATCGACCCATTCATAAGTAAATGGGTCAGCACCGCCACATCTAAACTCAATTATTAAAGTTGCCACGGAGAATTTATACTAACCAAAAGGTCTAGAGCCGATGATCTATTCTTAGGGTCTTTCTGTATGCTGCATTTTCATAAAAACCGGTAAGATCAGAGTTATATAAAGGATGAGAACACAACCTTACGTCCCATATGCGCATAGTATAATCAACTTAAAGAACTACCCTTAAGAAGATTTAGATAACCTACGGCTGAAGTATAAATCTTTTAAGACGAAATTTTGCAACTTGAACTTACCAGGAAGAGACAAACGAACAGAACTCTGGTGAAAACTGATCGGTTGGTGCTGAAGGTGGTGGCTTTGAGACAATAGCATCTAATAGCTCATAGAAACTTGGCAAGACTTGTTGATCTTCGGTTTGTATATAGGGAAAACGTCCTATAGCACACTCGAGGATCACCAGTCCCAAACTCCAAATGTCACTTTTATAGTCATAAGCTCCCCCACTGATTCTTTCAGGCTTAAAAAAATAAAGGCGATATATAGGTAAAACAGTTTGTGCCAATCAATTTCATGCTAGCCGTAACAAAACTAATTTGAAAAACAAATATGTAATTACATTAACATTTTACTTACCGACATATAGTTATAAGTTCCCACAAACGTGTCTCGTTGACCCATAGAGGTGGCCAGCATTGCACTCACGCCGAAATCTGTAATTTTCACTTGTCCTTTTTGGTTTACCAGAAGGTTAGATGGCTTAATATCGCGATGAATTACATGTCTTTCATTGTGTAAATACACAAGACCCTGCAGCACCTGGGGAAAGCATTTAAAAAAGCTTATACATATGTCTTCTGAAATGCATGAAAAGAAGGCTTGATCGATTCATAAACTAACCTGTTTGCAGACAACAGCAAGATATGGTTCAAGAATCGTCTTAAGTTGTCTGATAACATCGACTAAGGATCCACGATCCATGTATTCGAATACCAAAGAGATGGCTCCATTGTGGTAGAAAGAGTGGTAACAAACCACGACATGAGGACATTGTGATGCCTGATTAATTTTGAGCTCTTGCACAATCTGTTTACGAATTTCTTCTTGTATGTTCATCTGAATCACCTTCAAGGTATAAACCAGGCAATTCAAAGGTATAAGAAATTAAGAATGCATATGCGGATAAAAATGCCAGGCCGGGTGAAAAGCTTGGAAAAGAGAACCGGTAGGGTTGACCCACAAAATTTCTAGGCACATTTCTTATGTTAATGGGATCGCTATGATTACAAAAGCGAAATCATTACAAGCACAATAATCATTTTGAATAAAATGGTTTAGAAGGTCGTATGCATCGAAAATTACCCTTTCAGCAACTTTTATCAAAATTATCCGTATGACCTGTTTATGCTAAAACAGAACCTACAGACATAGGAGAAATGTATGCAGCAATGCAAGGTCTGATTTCCGAAATTGTAAAGCATAAATGGTTTTAGAGTTGAAATGCAAACATGTAACGTTCATGTTTGCAGTCATAGAAATCTATAGCAAAACACAAAACGCAGGTTATACGAGTTTATAACAATCTAACCTTTAAAGCAAATAACGTGCCAACCCATTTATGTCGAACCAGTTGAACAACGCCTCCACTCCCTTTTCCAATGACTTTGATGGTTTCAAGGTCCTCTAGTGAAAACTGTTGATCAACCTCCTTGGTTTCTGAAAGCTGTTCAAGTAGCAAACCGAAATGAGTTTTCATAGACCTTTTATTACATTGTTTTCCATATGCTATTCAATTTTCACGCTAACAGCCTGATACCATCATCGAGATCCTCTGCGATTTTTTTAACTCTAAGAAAGTTCAAATTTAGCTGATACAAGGAAAACCTGTGATCAACTATCGATTTTGAAAATCAATGTCTTCTAGACTACTTTAGGCAGTTACTATCGTGCACATAAGTTTATTAACTTATATAGGCTATAGCTTATTTGGTTTTGGGCTTATGTTTCATAAGCTCATTTTATATGGCTTATTTTGAAACTTCTCGGCTTATATCATAATAAACTTATATAAGCCGAAAAGGTTCAAAATAAGCCACAAAAGTGAGCTTATGAAACATAAGCCCAAAAACAAATAAGCCATAA
>BQNB010118930.1:17500-20905 GCA_026074375.1 Tanacetum coccineum
GATATTTTTGTAAGTATTTATTTATTTTCTAGACGAGTATTTGCGTATAGCGACGATGTATAATACAAATAATTGTATTTGTAAAATCGTGAGGCAAAGTGTGTGTTTTTTAAATTTAATATAATGTGTGTTTTTGAAAAGTAATCAAGTTTAGAATTGATCAAGCTTAATGTGTATTAAGGGGGTACTTAAGGGTAATTTAGCCACACTACATTAATTTAAGTTTCTTAATTTTCAAGAAAACACATTCATGCTTTAGATATGAATTGAGGTTTAGTTTTTGCATGATTTACGAAAACGTCATTAAATTTCGGGTTTAATTACTCGCACGTGATTTAAAGCACCAAGTGTGATGGCTTAAGCTAAACCGTTACCTCATAGTCATCTCATCATTTCACATTTCACATTCACACACCAGAATACCCCACACTAGTGGCTCAAGCCAAAATCCTTTTTTGGGCTTCACTATTTTATTTTTATTTTCTATTTTTTCAAACAATCTAATTTTTCATTCATTAAAATAAAAATAAAAATACATAAAAATATTTTTAAAAGTATCATTGTACGTTTAACTTATCAAAGGTTTAAAATTTAACGGCAAAAACTTAATAAAGTTTAGGGGCCAAAAGTATAACTATACAAACTTTAAAAGGTTTAAGACATAATGAAAAAAAAAATACATTAAAAAGATATACACCCTGTATCATCAATTCATCATCTTCATTTGAAAACACCGCATATGAAGATGGGATTTGAACTGGGCCTTTGTGAATTGGGCTTGGGCTTTAGGTTCATTTTCCTAAACTTAGGCTACATGAAGGAAGAAAAGAGAAAAGTAATTGTTGTTTTCGTCTTAAAATAATAATAAATTTACTTTTATTTAATTAATTGAGTTTTTTTTATGTTTTTAGAAGTTTAATATAATAAATTTGATTAAACTTCTCTATCTATTATTAGTAATCGACAAATTAATTAAAACATGTAAACAAAATATGTGAATTATCAATTCGGTACGTGGAAGTACGCGGAACTTTGTTATCTCTTAAAACTATACATGCTCACATGACACAAAGAAGCACATGTATATATGTGTAATGAGAAATCAGCACTCATTGGGATGCCTAATGCATATCTCTACTATTTTATAAAGCATTTAGCTCATTTTAATTTAGAAGTTTTAAATTTTTTTAAATAAAAAACATTTCTTGTTATGGAATGATTTTAAAACTTTTTTTAGAACGGCTTGTTAGTTAGTTAAGTTGTTCGGGTCCAGCACAGTGAAATCTCAATTTGGGCGTTATGTTGTATCCTGTATCGTTTGTACTAATGATCAAATAAGTTATTTAATAGGAAATAAATGAGTAACCACCATTCCTATATCTATATTATGTAACATATAAAACTAATAAAAAGTTATTATATAAATTAAAATGTCGTTTTGAAATCTTTTAATATAAAAAAGAAAATAATTGTTTGTGAAGAATCAAAAGCTACAAGCACTACACTATTCATACTTCAATACACAATGATTCAGCCATCGAAAATGTTCTTTGGTCTTGAACCTAGCCTAGCCCCTCGACGAAAGATTTAATTTTATGGGAAACTCGTAGCGCAACGCGCGGGTAGGGTTTATTTAGCTTTATGTTTCAAAGATGCTATTATGTAGTTTCATTTCTTTCATTTGGATTTATGTTTATTTAGTTGATAATATTTTGCATTGTTATTTGCTTAAAAGTTATTTTTATTTAAATTATCATTTATTTGGTACTGTTTGTTGTTAGAAAAAGTTTAACCGGTTATAAATAAACATTTGTTCGCTCTAAAACATATTAGTCACAGGTTCGCGTCACCGTTGCAGCGGCTGGTACCCGTGTGATTATATTTTAGAAGTCTTAAAATTTTTAAGGGACCAAAACATTTCTTGTTTGGGAATGATATAAATTCATTAGTCAATGTTCATCATACACATTTTTAAATTCACACCAGATTTAATTTATACGTTTTTTAACTAGCATGCGTTAATAATAACACATTTAAAAGAGTTTGTAACTCCTGGTCAAAGGAAGTTTATGAGCAAGTTAAATTAGTAATAAAATGTTAATTCTACTTACATCTAATATCTAAGCCTTAAGAAAATCTTTAAACAAGTCCAATTATTTAAACTAACATCAATAAAAATCAATGATTAATTTGATTAAAAACAAAATAAAAAAAAAAAAAAAAAGTTTTCTTTATTTACATAATTACAACAAAACAAACTATGGATCAGAAATCTAACTTAAAATCGGCAATTAATCTCATAACTCCCTCTATGAGTGCATAGTGGTTACATGACCATAAATGCATAGTAGTTACATAATGAACAACGTTTGCTCGTCATTATATATAGTTATCAAGTACCCGCTGTTGGGAAACCTGCACACTTTTATTAGTATAAATCGAAATGGGACCAGTAACACAATTAAATTTAACAGACAATAATATCAAAAAATTTAAATCGTAATTAAGAATGAGGTTTTTTTTCTCTGTTCTTCTTCATCGGTATTTAACACGATTCCTTAAACAGATTCGCCGGTCTGTTTCCAGGGTACAACGTCCACAGCTGTTGTACAAGTCCGCAACTTGCACACTTGCCTGAAAGATTACGGAAAGAATCGAGGTTTCTGATCGATGGAACTGCTGGAAATAGCCTGTTATGTATGGTATAGGAGTATCGTTTTCTGTGTATATAAAAAATGAATGAGAAGAGGTCGATTTATAGCTAAACCCTATCTTGGTCACCAAGCCAAGATAGCTGCTAAAATTCAGCTGATTTAAATCATCAGTATATATAAAGTTTTAGATAAACTAGATAATTTAAACAAACACAGAATATTCTGGAAACCTTATCAGATAAGAAAACGAAATAAGTAGCAAAAAGATACGCGCATAGGCGACCTTTCGGAGCTGCATTCGTGTCCGCAGGTCGGGCGGGCTCGCATGAGTTCAGAAGCTTCGAACCCATTTTGGCCCAGAAATCCCATTTTCTGCACCCCCCCCCCCCCCCTGCGCGCGCACGTAGGCGTGGGAGCATAACCAACCTAAAGGAATTTGGTAGCCAATACCAAGATGTCCTTATAAACCACTATCCACTTCTCTTTTTTGGCGATGTGGGATAGTTTTAGTTCCCAGATTTTGTGTTCCACGTGCCTCACTTTGATACACGATATCTCATTCATCTTAACTCCACTTTGGACATACTTTAGCTCATTGCGAAGCTCTCTTCGAGGATAACGCAAAGCCCCAATCTAATATAAAGATACATAACATCTACATATGTTAAATGGTGTTCAAAGTTTGCAAAAAATCATTTTGCAATAACCATTTTTCCAACAATCCCCACATGAATGGAGATCGGTCGAAAAC
>BQNB010118931.1:0-20904 GCA_026074375.1 Tanacetum coccineum
TGGTGAAGGGTGTTGGTTACATTTCTATCTTTTGTAACTCACCACTTTTCTCTAATCTAATCTTCCTTTCTTGTTTCTCTCTCTACTTTCTCTCTCTAAGTTTTCTTATTATTTTCTAGCATATTGGTAAAGATTATTGTTGTGTAATGGATTAAATTAGTAGGATATCATGTGGTATCAGAGCTTAATCAACTTATTACGTTGAAGGGCTTAATCACAATTTATTCTCGGTTGGTCAATTCTGTGATGCAGATTTGGAAGTTGCTTTTCGGAAGTCTACCTGTTACATCCGTGATTTGAAGGGAAATGATCTTCTCAAAGGTTCTCGTGGCACAGATTTGTATTCCATTACTCTTCAAGACTCAACAACTCCCAATCCAATTTGCTTAATGGCTAAAGCAACATCGTCTCAAGCATGGTTATGGCATCGTCGTCTATCTCATTTAAACTTTAACACCATCAACTTGCTTTCGAAGAATAATATTGTGAATGGCCTTCCAAAGCTGAAATTCGTCAAAGATCATCTGTGTTCTTCTTGTGAGTTAGGGAAAGCAAAAAAGAAAGTCTTTTCACACTATGACTACCCTAAGCTCAAAAAGACGGTTACAACTTCCACACATGGACTTATGTGGTTCGATGCGGGTAGAAACATTAATGGAAAGAAGTATGTTCTCGTAATTATTGATGACTACTCCCGATATACCTGGACTCACTTCTTGAGGTCCAAAGATGAAACACCTGGAGTTCTCATTGATTTCCTCACACTTGTCCAAAGAGGACTTCATGCTCAAGTTACAACAGTTCGAACTGACAAAGGCGTGGAATTTCTTAATAAAACTCTTTATGCATACTTTGCAAAAGAGGGAATAAGACACGAAACGTCAACTGCTCAAACACCTGAATAAAACGGCGTTGTAGAAAGATAGAACCGTACTCTGGTTGAGGCTGCTCGAACAATGCTAAGCGCCGCTAAAGTTCCTTTGTTCTTCTGTGCTGAAGCAATTGCAACAACATGTTTTACTCAAAACCGTTCACTTGTAATTCCTCGACATGAGAAAACACCTTATTATATCATCAATGCCCGAAAACCGTCAGTCAAGTTCTTTCACATCTTTGGTTCTCTTTGCTACATCGTCATAGATGGTGAAAATCTTAATAAAATGAAGGAAAAAGGTGATGCATGTATTTTTGTTGGGTATTCTACTCAGTCAAAGGCTTACAGGGTATTTAACAAGAGAACAAGAATGATAGTTGAAACAATTCATGTTAACTTTGACGAATTGCCTTAGATGGCGTCGGATCACGTCAGTACTGACCCCGGTCCACAATGTTCGACAATGGTACTTGAACAAGACAGTTTAAGTCCCGGTCCACAAAGTCAAGAAAATGTTCCTCAAGTTGCCGAGACAGTAACAACGTCAAATGAGCTGGAATTGCTATATAGTCCGATGTTCAGTGAATTACTCAATGGAAATTCTCCTGTTGTGTTAAAGTCTTCCGCTGTACATGCTGCTTGTAACATTTCTCATTTTCATGTCATTGTACGACTCTATTAATGATCACTATTTATTTTAGTCCGATACGCGTTTACTTTTAATATTTACTTTTAAGTTAAACCGCGTAGACTAGAAATAATCAATTAATGTAAACGGTCATAAAATAAATTGAGGTTTACATCTACCCAGTAATATATAAGTACTAGGAAGATAATTATGTACTTTGCGTATTGTATTTTTATTTGGTCATGTAAAAGGGTTACGTTTCGCGATAAAATACATTTGGACGCACCCCGGAAATACATAGACTTACCTAGACTCAAACCAATACCCACTTTTTATCCTTAAGCACTAAATTTATGCAAATCTTGTGTTAAGGGCTTATGTTAGCCGAATGTGGGCAAGTCAAACCCACTTGAATTCGTCCCTAGTGGATTTAGCTAACAAAATCATGAAATGAATCCTCAAAGTACATGTACATCCCTAAACTAATTAAGATAGGTACTTAGCGTTCCCTAACTAACAAATTCACCTTGGATAATAACCATCCCCTTGCTTTGACCTTTCTTTGGCCGCGGTTAACCAAGCACAAGCACACACAAATCCTAAGATTTGCATATCCTAGGTAATCTTGTACTTAGATTGAGCAATTAAGGAATTATACAAGGTGGTTTAGCTAAATACCATTTGAGACCAACTAGAAACCACAAAACCACAAGGTTAGGGCTCGGTTTGGTTTTGGTTATGTAACTAGGAGAGTAACTAGCTTCCTTGCCTATAAATACACATTCATATCTCACCATTTCACACTCTTAGAAACTCACATATATCTAAAACTCCCTCAAGCAACTAAACACATATTCCTTCCTTTGTTCGGGTCATCAAAAGCAAACAAACACCTTCCACTTCATTCATTCGAACCCACAAACCTAGCTAAGGGTTTGTATAAGGGTGTACAAGGGAGATACGAGCTAAGGGTTAGCTCACCACACGTCCACAATTCCTAACCAAGCTTTAGGACCTTTGTAAGTTGTTCTAGGTCCTATATGTTGTTTTTCATATTCATATATCATTATTTGATTTCTAGTTCGCTTATATTTCGAGTTTAAAACTCAAGGTTACGTGGAACATGCATGGTTCGACCCATGCATGGTTCATGCATACTTTCTTATCACAAAACAACCTTGTGTAGTGACATACACGAATCATACACGTAAACTTTTCATATTTACGTCACGACATAACTTAGAAAAACATATAGAAGTCTAACGATCGATTTCATGTGATAAGTAACGCGTAAAAATGTTAAATGAGGCTAAGGAACCCCTTTTCAAGCCTTAATGAGCTTGGCAGCCCACTTTCGTGGCCCAACAAGGCCCAACGAGGGCTTATTTATAAGCCACGGCTTATTAATAAGCCACTCGGGCTTAATCATGATCTTGAAGTGCTCATTTGCTTCACATAGGGCTTCCATTTTATTTAGAAACCAAACGTGACCCTTAAAGGACTCATAGGCCTATTAACGAGCCCTTTTAGGAGCTAATAATCTCACAATAAGCCAAGACAGCTTATTGATGAGCTTACGAGTGCTTAATATGCTTAAGGAAGCTTAAATATGCTAAGAGACCAAATTGGACCCAACGAAACACCTTAAAACCCTTATCGGGCCTTAACAGGCCCAAGCCGGCCCAATAAGAGAGCTTATTAGCTTATTTTGAATAAGCTGAAAAAGAAAACAGATTGTTGGGCTTAATATAAATTGGAAATAAGCTAGCAAAGCCTATAAACCCTTACAGGTGTTTGTCGAGTAAGCTATTGGGCTTTCGGGCCCAATAACTCAACCCGAATAGAACCTTAAGGGTCCCTTAGGTTTATCTAACTTATTTCTTAGGCTTATTTAGTGCTTTAGGGTCTGTTTCATTTCAGCTTATCCAATAAGCTAATAAGCACTAGTTAGTGGGCCGTTGGGCCCATTTAAGGCCCGAAGGGGGGTTTTAGGCCTTTCGGTTGGGTCCCTTTGGGTCCATTAAGTGTAACTAAGTCCATTAAATCAAATAAGCTGTTAATAAGCTCAGCGAGCTTATCTTGGCTTATTTTGAGCTTATTGGGCCCGAAAGCCCAATAGCTTACTCGACAAACACCCTTAAGGGTTTATAGGCTTTGCTAGCTCGTCTCCAATTTATATTAAGCCCAACAATCTGTTTTCTTTTTCAGCTTATTCAAAATAAGCTAATAAGCTCTCTTATTGGGCCGGCTTGGGCCTGTTAAGGCCCGATAAGGGTTTTAGGGTGTTTCGTTGGGTCCAATTCGGTCTCTTAGCATATTTAAGCTTCCTTAAGCATATTAAGCACTCGTAAGCTCATCAATAAGCTGTCTTGGCTTATTGTGAGATTATTAGCTCCTAAAGGGGCTCGTTAATGGGCCTATGAGTCCTTTAAAGGTCACGTTTGGTTTCTAAATAAAATGGAAGCCCTATGTGAAGCAAATGAGCACTTCAAGATCATGATTAAGCCCGAGTGGCTTATTAATAAGCCGTGGCTTATAAATAAGCCCTCGTTGGGCCTTGTTGGGCCACGAAAGTGGGCTGCCAAGCTCATTAAGGCTCGAAAAGGGGTTCCTTAGCCTCGTTTAACATTTTTACGCGTTACTTATCACATGAAATCGATCGTTAGACTTCGATATGCTTTTCTAAGTTATGTCGTGACGTAAATATGAAAAGTTCACGTGTATGATTCGTGTATGGCACCACACAAGGTTGTTTTGTGATAAGAAAGTGTGCGTGAACCATGCATGGGTCGAACCATGCATGTTCCACGTAACCTTGAGTTTTAAACTCGATATATAAGCGAACTAATAATCAAATAATGATATATGAATATGAAAAACAACATAGAGGACCTAGAACGACTTACAAAGGTCCTAAAGCTTGGTTAGGAATTGTGGACGTGTGGTGAGCTAACCCTTAGCTCGTATCTCCCTTGTATACCCTTGTACAAACCCTTAGCTA
This sequence comes from Tanacetum coccineum, assembly GCA_026074375.1. NCBI lineage: Eukaryota > Viridiplantae > Streptophyta > Magnoliopsida > Asterales > Asteraceae > Tanacetum > Tanacetum coccineum. The sequence continues at coordinate 4,504 of BQNB010118931.1, forward strand.
GGTTTGTGGGTTCGAATGAATGAAGTGGAAGGTGCTTGTTTGCGTTTGATGACCCGAACAAAGGAAGGAATGTGTGTTTAGTTGCTTGAGGGAGTTTAAGATATATGTGAGTTTCTAAGAGTGTGAAATGGTGAGATATGAATGTGTATTTATAGGCAAGGAAGCTAGTTACTCTCCTAGTTACATAACCAAAACCAAACCGTGCCCTAACTTTGTGGTTTTGTGGTTTCTAGTTGGTCTCAAATGGTATTTAGCTAAACCACCTAGTACAATTCCTTAATTGCTCAATCTAAGTACAAGATTACCTAGGATATGCAAATCTTAGGATTTGTGTGTGCTTGTGCTTGGTTAACCGCGGCCAAAGAAAGGTCAAAGCAAGGGGATGGTTATTATCCAAGGTGCATTTGTTAGTTAGGGAACACTAAGTACCTATCTTAATTAGTTTAGGGATGTACATGTACTTTGAGGATTCATTTCATGATTTTGTTAGCTAAATCCACTAGGGACGATTTCATGTGGGTTTAACTTGCCCACATTCGGCTAACATAAGCCCTTAACACAAGATTTGTATAAATTTAGTGCTTAAGGATAAAAAGTGGGTATTGGTTTGAGTCTAGGTAAGTCTAGGTATTTCCAGGGTGCGTCCAATTGTATTTTATCGCGAAACGTAACCCTTTTAAGTGACCAATAAAAATAAAAATACGCAAAGTACATAATTATATTCCTAGAAATTATGTATTACTTGGTGGATGTAAACCTTAATTTGTTTGATGACCGTTTACATTCATTGATTATTTTTAGTCTACGCGATTTAGCTTAAAAGCAAATATTAAAAGTAAACGCGTATCGGACTAAAATAAATAGTGATCATTAATAGAGTCGTACAATGACACGAAAATGAGAAATGTTACAGTCTCCACCCGTTAAAAGAGCTTTGTCCTCAAAGCTTAAGACCTTGTAGTGGATGACGAAGCCCGGTTTGTGAAGAGTTATGGGTATTTTTGTTTGAACGAATCTTCACGTTCCCAGGTGAACTCAGGGCCCCGCCTAGAGTTCCAGCGAACCTTAACCAATGGTATCCGGCTTCGCTTCAATCGTTTGATCTCCTGTTCCATGATTTCAACAGCGTAACATTTCTTCAGATTAGACACATGGAAGGTATGGTGAACTTTGCTCAACTCTTGAGGAAGTTCCAGCCTGTAGGCAACTTTCCCAACTTTTGCTAACACCTTGAAAGGTCCGACATATCTCGGGTTCAGCTTGCCCCGCTTACCGAACCGTACGACTCCTTTCCAAGGTGAGACCTTGAGCATAACTCTGTCCCCAATCTCGAACTCCATCGGCTTTCGTTTCCGATCAGCGTAGCTCTTTTGTCCCATAAACCACATGCTCATACTCAAGCTTTCAAAGTCAATCGTTCAAATCAAAATAGTTGATGGTCTAATCTTTCCCACCATTCAAAGAGCCTCAAGTCAAATAAAAGAATCATCAATTGGGAGATTGTTAGTCACTTATAATCACATATGTCAAACAAGAAATGTAACAAGTATGAGCATGTTGGTTCAAAGAGCACAAGTTGATCAAGGGAAGTCAAATCAAGATGATCAATTCAAGGAGATGGGAATGCAAGATAACGATCTCAAGAACTCAAATCAAAAGATAAAGGCTCAAGATCAAGATCGACAAAGCATGAATGAACAGAAGCCATTACAAAAAACAAGACCAAAACAAGGCAAAGCTAAACGTACAAAATCATATCTTCAACGGTCCCAATTAGGTGGTACGAGGGATTTTGAAAAAAAGACCTCAACATTTGGGGGAGATTGTTAGCCTTAATTTATAATTCAAACAAGAATGTTATATCGGTCTTAACAATGTCAAACTAGGTCTTGTATTGTAAATAGGCTAGTCGGTTTCAACGGGGCATGGTTTGTAATCTAATTATTGTTCCGTAGTTACGGGCTCGAAAAAGCCCAATATATAGCCAACCCTAAAATCATCCACATGTAGAAAGCCCATACGCCTACTAGTTGGCATTGGGTATAAATAGAACCCTCTCCACACATAGAGAGGGTGTTGGTTTTCATTTACATAGTTTATGTGTGTGTGTAAAACCTCCCATCCCACTCTATCAACTTAACTAGATCTTCCTATCTTTTTCCTTCTCTCTTTTCTCCTTTCTATTTTTGCTTATTGGTATTGCTTATCTTGTGTTTGGATAGCTTATTATCTTGGGATAACATAGCTCATCAAGTCCCTCAATTTATATGGGTTATGATATTATAAAACATATGAATTTAATCATCAAATACTTAATAACATCATAATATTTCATGTCTACTATTTTAGCATTAAAATGAGGTTTAGGCTTCATTTCTGGGCTAAAAGTGATTCCTATCAGTAAATGAATTTTAATTTTGTATTTATATTTTGGTAAAACTATACATTCTTTGTATTTCGAGTGACATACACGTGTTATTGTTTTGTGGTATTATTATAGACTTATTCATTTGGTAGTCTTTGCAAGTCATACTTTTATAACGCTTACTGTCATTACACGTGGTAGAAATATGACACACAGACCATAGCAATCATTACACTAAGAGTGTGTATAATCCTTTTATGTCTTATTTTGTTATATAATGTTAATGAACAACATCTTTCAAACCGTCATTTCTTTTTGCTTTTACTATTACCTCAGCTTGCTTGTTGTTTTCCCCCATTTATACATGGCAGTTAAAATGTACCTTTCTAGATTTAAATAATATTTTATCATGCTACCTTTTACCTCACATCATTTGTTCTCCTATAGGAGTCTGTCTGATATTTCTCTATAATCAATCAAGATCTGGGGTTCCAAAATGACTCGAAGTGGTGTAATTTGTTACTTGAGCTTAGTCATACGTGGAAAGGAGGGAGCTCCAAGGAGCATCCTACTATAATGTTAAGCTGTTGATATTTTAGTTTATGTTTATGGCTTCATATCCTTATATGTTTATCTTGTAGATGTTGGCGAGATGACTCTTATGATAAAAGACACTACCAAAGTGACTCTGGAGACAAAGAATTTTCCGCTTATTGGCGACCCAGAGTAATGATGCAGCTCCGTCTGTCGATGTTGGTAGCGGACTCCGTGGCCTCAGCTTCATAGCTGCTGATACAATGGGACTTCCATGATGGCTTGAGAATCGTTATGAGTCATTGGTGGCTGCTTATCAAGGGCTGCAAACTCTTATTCTTGAGTTATACAAGGAGAAGGACAAGGTTCAACATAACTGTAATGAGTTAATAGGTATGGTGCTAGCCCGTGACAGAGACATTAAGTTGTTCAATGAAATAATCGATTGTCTCACGAAAGAAAGAGATGAGATAAAGAAGCAGGTTTTTGAGTTGGACAAGGAGGTGATTAGAGTCCGCATGGGTGGCCGTTAGATGGTTGCGTGTTTTAACAAAGCACTATTGATGTACACATTCCCTCCCCCGTTAGACATTGTGTAACATGGTTTTGTTTTAGCGGGAAAGTTGAGGTTTTTAAAATAAGTGTAATGGTGCTTTGATGAATGAATGATCAGTTGTATTTATGCTAGCATGCTATAAATTTGATCTTAAATAATGTTGGTTTTTGTTAACCAATGAAGACCTGCAGTATTTGGAATAACACGATGCATGCATTTTTGTCATGAGATCTAATTATCTAATATGTTTTGCGCATGTGTCAAACAATCTCGAAAAATAATATGTGTAAATAGGTTTGCACACATGACTTTTTTTTCTTCTTGAAATATGATAATGTATGGTTATCCATTTCAAGACTAATAAGAGTAGTAGGACCTGATAGTAGCTTTAGGTCGGGCTGTATATTCTTTTTGCTTTTGAAAGCTAGTGTTATCAAAGTAAGAAATGTTAACTAAGTGACAGAGTAATATTAAGGATAAATGTGATCCTCATTGAAGGGTACATTTCTATATTATACCTAATAGCATTTAAAGCCAAGTAAAATGAATAATATGTGTTTTCTTAATACAAGAAAACGTAGGAAATAAGTTGTAAGCTAACTTTTGTTCTAGTACCGTTGTTTTTTTTTAGAATTCGTTTCGCTATAGCAGTTGCCTTAAAATGTAGCAATTGTGAAGCTGTGAAAATGTCCTAGCAGCTCGTTGGACTTTGAATAAAATACCTTCTATTAAGCTCCTCCATGGCTTCGTACAATCCTTTTACTGGTTTAACAATCAATAGGGAATCAGTGTATACTCCTACACATTAAGACTTCCATTTTAATTTTCGAGCTCCAGCCCGTTACTAGGGCTTCTACTCACCTTCGTTAATTAGAGGGGTCCCTGAAGTTAAATCGAGAGCTTAGGTTACCTTTGACCATTTCATAATCAGAACAAGATTACCCAACGACCCGATTCCTCTAGATGGTGGCACCGATCCAGCTGAAAGGGTCCATGCAGGTGAAGTATTCTTCCCAGGTGTGTCCGTGATGGTCTTTTCCAGCGAGTCAGTAATCATGGGTGACTTTGCCAAGAAGTCGGCAAGAATCTGCCCTTTTACTGCTGACCGGGGCTTGTATAATACCCATGTTCTCCCGAAAATCGATGCCTATTTGGCTATGCGTCCTGATTTTTCAGCTTTAAGAGACTTGCCTGATAGGTTGATCGTTATAGACACACATATTGTCTGTGTGCCTGAAAGTAACACTAACCTTCGGGACGGCCTGCGTGTACGAGGCGAGGCTACTGTCGTCGAGGTTAGGAGTAGTTGATCTTATGATCTTGAGTGCTCGGTTGGCTATGATCATAGTGGTAAATATTGGGTTTTTTGGCATACGTTCCCTCTCGTCTGATAAGAGACCACAACTGATGCTTCAGCTCCCCTCGCTCTAGCTAATTAAAGAATTAGTGTTTCCCCCCGTCTTGGTATTGTAAGTGTTGGTATGATTGGAGATGGGTTTTTAGCCAACGAAAGCTACCTCGCGCCTCATTATTACACAAGAAATCTTTCTTGTTTAGACTCAATTCAGTGTTTTGAAAAAAGGGTAAAGACTTTTTCCCGGACTTTTTGCCAGGAAATGCCCAAAGTGCAGCTAGTTTATAACCATTGAGTGATTAAATCATCGCTAAAAAAAATATAGTAATGTTCTCAGGAGATGCCATGTTGATTATTGCTTGAACACTTCTTGGGTTGGTTTATATTCCTTCGTTAGTGATTTTGGTAACCAAGACGAACTAGTTCTACTTACTCCGAATGTGCATTTCTTAAGATTGAGTTTCATGTTTGCCTTTCGCAGTGTGTCGAATGTCTCGGCGATGTCTGCGATTAGGTTTTCCTCATTTCTACTTTTTATTACCATGTCGTCGACATAGATTTCAATGTTTATGCCTAATTGACTAGTGAACATGTTGTCCATCAGTTTCTGGTAGGTGGCTCTGGCATTCTTCAACTCGAATGGCATTTTCTCATAGCAGAAGGTTCCCTGCTTGGTGTGGAAGGAAGTTTTCTCTTCGCCTTCTCTGGCCATGCGTATTTGATGGTTACCTTTGTATACATCTAAGAAACACTTTAGCTTGAACCCTTCCAAGGACTCTATCTTTTGGTCCATGTCAGGTAACGGGTAACTGTCATTAGGGCAAGCCTTGTTTAGGCTTGTAAAGTTGATGCACATGCGACATGTTCCATCTGCCTTTCTCACCATTACCAGGGTTTTAGGAATAGACCAATAGGAAAAAGAACTGCTCTTAGGATTCCAGCCTCGACAAGCTGTGATACTTCTGCCGTAATTGCTTCATGTTGTTCCTTTGCTATGGTCCGCTTTTACTGCCAAATAGGGTAGGTCCGAGGATGGATGTTAAGTTTATGTTCTGCCAGTTCTCGTGGGATGCCAGTCATGTCAGCGGGCATCCATGCAAACACATCTTTGTTAGAATGTAGAAACTTGCAAAGTTGCTCTTTCAACGCTTTTGAATACTATAAATAGAGGTATTGGCAAAGTAGTAAAGCATCATCTCTTTCTCATCTCACACATCTCTCCTAAAGTCTTCAATACACACCATCCTTCTTTTTTTTATATCCTTTTCAGTAAATATAATTATAATGCATAAAGAAATTGTATCCAAATGAGTCATGCAACATTTCACTATTAATATACTGACGTAAACATAAGAATCTCAATGAACCGTATCCCTCCTAGACACTACTCGGTTCCGCACAGTGGCGTAAAACCACATACGTAATGTGAGTTACCAGCAGGTAATCGTCACTCGAGTAACTATTGTTGGTTTGTGCTCATGTCATACGGATATTTATACGGCTGGGAATACGTGAGCCTACGGGGTCACACACGTTAATACACATAGATATCACTCTATTGGTATATATATAATAATATAAGCGTATATTTATTATATATGTATTAATACTCGATTAATGTATATAATAATATAATTGTATATTTATTATATATATATTAATATTCCAACGATAGAATACTAACGGTCGTTAATTAGTTCGTTTACGAATAATTAACTATAAGGATTTTTAATTAATGTTAATTAACCATAAATAAAGGAAAAGTCAAAAATTCAACACCAAGGAAGTGAGACTAAAGGGACGACCGAATCTAGATCCCTAAGGGTATGGAATGTGCTTTGTGAAGCTATCTTCGCTCAAGTTATGTATTTTAGGTAAACCCTAAAATCATCTACTATATAAGGAGGACCCCCTAGCTCATAATTCTTATCCCTTCTCCTCCTTCTTCTCTCCTGTAGTCGAACCAAATAAACTCCCTTTAGGGATTTTTGGTTTTTTTGATTACCTGACGTATTCTTGAGCGTTGGTTCGCGAAATTAGCATTCGGGTGGTATTGGTTGACGTGTAGTGTATGATACGCGTAGAGGTTACTTACTTGAGTAACTCGAAAGGGTTTTCGGTTTCGGCATGTATTGCCAACACATGCGTGGCTCGAGGAAAGAAATCTTCGATACTTTACGTAGCATTGGTTCTGTTCAGTATGTTTTCATTTTTATGTTTTATGTTAATTATAAGTGCTATATGAGTTTTATTCCGCTGCGTAGCTCGTTTAATATTCACGTAATATTCGGGTTTTAGACCACGATTTCCAACAGTGGCATCACGAGCCGTTCATATAGCGTTATAATTACGTAAAAAGGGTAAAATACCTAAAATACACATATTTTGTGATATTTTCTTGCTTTTTATGTGCAATTTATTTTAGGAATTTATTTACTGAAATAATTACTAATATAAAACACATAAAATCTGAAAATATAAATATGGTATGTATTTTGGAAGATCCGGCTAAAATATAAATGCATATTTATGAATATTTCTTGCCTTTTATGTGAAAACCTATTTTAGGATATTATTTAGTGAAATATTTTACCCTAAATATCACATAAAATAAGAAATAAAATATGGTTATATTTTAGAAAGATTTGTTTCGCTTATTATAAATGCATGTATTATAATTTGCGATTTGAATATATTGTAGCTTATTTATTGCTTATAAATTGTCAACCATGGATTACGTGCATGTAAACCATGGTTATTAAGCTAAATATATTTTATGCATGCTTGTTTAGTATGGTATGCATGAAATCATTACGTGAATTAATTGGTTAATTGCAAAAGATGAGAAGACTTTTGTTGAATTATTGTTTTAATTGCGTAAATGATTTTTTTAGTATGATTAAATTCGTAAAAATATGTTGCATGTTTAGATATGCGATTTATTATATAAAATCAAACAAGATTATTCGAAATTAACATAGACTAAAGTACATGATAAAAAGCTTATTTGTACCATATATTGATATGTACACTTTGCTAAATCATGAGATATATACGTAAATTTGTAATTTCTTGCAAACGTTCTATAACGCATGGGATTAGTGGTTTCCGCAAGGGAACCTGTGACGGAACAATGCAAGAATAAACAAATTTTACACAAACGGTTTTAACAATAATTTAAGTCTGTCGTAGTCGTTACTAGGGTTTAATTATTTCCCGTAGGGAATTAACCTTATTCGTAGTAAGATCACTTATACTTAGAAATGTTGTAAACATGGTAATCCTAATTTTATAAATGGCATGTGATTTATAAAATGTAGAAATTTCTATTTATAGAAGGTTTTTAAAACGAAAATGGAAATGTTTAAAAATAACTAGTGTTATAAGGTTGTATGCATGTTTCCTTATAACACAGGTTTAGTAACTTGGTTTTTATCAAATATTTATACCCTTAAAATTAAGTCATTTTCCATCCAAGTATGAAATTACTCGAGTTTGTTTTTTACTCTAAGACAGTCTTAGGTGAATTGCAAAACAAGGAAATATAACAATCGTATGGTCAGACCTAAGACTGTAAAATTAATGATTTTGTATTTGACGACTTATATCGGGTATGGTTGGTTACACCTTCGACCCGAGGCATGCGATGGGGTTAAACATGCTACTTGACATTATAATTCTGGATTATATTGCCTTGTGGCCCATAATGGCTAAGAGTTGCACATGTTGGCAATTATCTCCCGCATATTACCTTTTGAGTTATACCGTTTCTAGTGAAGGAACACTTATAATGTTGTCAGATCCAGTGGGAGTAGTGCATTTTATAAATGAAAATGACAAACTTGTAATGTTGTCAAATTCAGTGGGAGTTATGAGTTGTTTACCTCATAGACATCTTACTTTATTTCTGGCTTGGCCTGAAATAATAAATTACTTTCCAAGTGTGAAACATCTTTATTTAGTAAAGAATCACTATGTATTATCTTTGATAACTTGTTGCCTTTGAGATGGCGCTTTTCGGGTTAATGTTATCGTTGATAGTTATGCACGGTTCCTTATTAATAGTTGGAGTTCTAAATATATACTAGCTATGAGCTTAACACTGCTATATTGTCAATACAAACAAACTAACTAGTATGGTGTTGTTTTATGCAAAGAAGTGGTACCCTGCACAAGTGAGATAAATCTTTATTGTGTGCAAGGAATAACTTAGAACAATATGACTAATGGTTTCTTGACTGCAAAGTAAGAAAACTAATATTCTACTAGGACTCCTACACATAATGTATGTAGCCTATTAAAGAGAATGTGCAAGAACAAAAAAGATAAGCTACATGATTATGTTTTCTTGGAAATCATAAACATGAAGTTTAAAATTAACTTGAACTTACTATTAATTTACTTTAGTTTAATAATTGTTATGTCTTCTAGTTAAAGACATGTACATTAAGTCCTTTACGTGTGAAAAGACTTATAACATAAATTAAAAAAATTAACTTGTTATGTCTTCTTGTTTAAGACATGTACATGAAGTCATTGACTTAGTCATAGACTTATAACAAATAGTAATGTATTGGATGTTTATGTCTACTTGTTAGTACATACACATTAAGTCATTGACTTGATCAAAGAATTATAAAAGGATGCAATTGGCTTAGTAATACTATTGATACCATTACGTTTTAACTTAAGTTGGTATAATAGGAAAAGCCATAAAAGTATAAGATCAATCTTATTGGAATACCACATTTTAAGGTATGTCCAACAAGGGTAATCAAACTATATATAGACACTGTTTTGATTCATGATGACCTTAAACTTATTTAACTCCTAAAGAAACCAAGGTTAGATATTTCAGTATGTCGTGGATATACCCAATAAGACTCCAACCTAGAACGTTAATTAAGACATTATTCTAGTAATAAAATGAGATGAAACTCATTGTGTCTTGATTGAAGTTCTAAATTTGGTAAAAATCTCTTGGAGATTATTATTGACAAATGCCTAGAACTATTAAGTGTATTTTGGTGGATACCCAAAAGGAAACGATGGGATACCATTTCTTCAACCCATACGAGAGCAAAGTTTATGTTGCTCGTCATGCTGAGATATTTGAGAAATGGAGCTCAATATACCAAGAAGCAGAGGGAGTCGCTCACTTTGCTAAAAGCGTGTGGGAGTATTGTAGGTCTTGAATTAAATCAAGAAGAAGATACCAAAACCTTCTAAAATGCACTAGCGAATGTCATAATACTTAGGATAAACATGAAAATGTTAAACCTTAGAATGATGTTACTCACATTCATAGATCCGCAAGGATACATCATGATATGGTTTTATATTAATTATGAGGATTATGAGTTAAAGGATCATGGTGAACCTGCTAACCATAAGAGATGCATTATTAGATCTTGGATTTTAATAAATATGACTCAAAACCTATGAATACAAAGATGTTGTCCCAAAATGAAATAATCATATTTTTGGAATTTGTTTTATCTTTAACCTATCGTTTGATGATGAAGTTTGAATGAGTTTCCTTTTAGAGAAGACTCATAAGGACAATATTTTGTATACATATTTATTGCACGTCAAATGACATAAGTGTTTACTCGTATTCAAGAAATTGACTATGATTAAAACTTCCTCATTTACGAACTTTAAATATATAAAGATGATTTGATTGTCATACTTGTTTTCTTGGAAAGAATATGAAAAATTAGATTTCAAGAACTCTTTATGATTGATTACCTGCGAGGATAGCTATGTAATCGAAAAGAGGTTTTATGAGTCCAATATAATCTTTAGAAAGTATACAAAAATGCTAGAATCCAAGTATAGATTAAAAGCACGCATCTAATGAGCATAATCTTAAGTTTAAATTGTTAAATAAATCACTTGTTGGATTTGATTTTTAATTATAAATAAGATAGCTCATGAGTATTTCTTAAAGCTAGTGGGAGTAAATTTGTTTTTACTTTTTTAAAATCAATTATGTTGTTGAACATATTAGAAACAATTTCTTTATCTAACTAAGATTTTTCCCTTAGATTAAAATAAAGTTTATTGTAAGAATTTTAGGAAATGAAACATGCAACCTTGGAATGATATGTTTGATGCGTTAAACATATGTGGTGAATTAAGTCCGAGTACAATATGAAATATCATTGAGTGAAACTCGAATGATCTATCTCACTTGGTGAGATTGAACACATGAATAGAAACCTTAAGTCACACTAAAGGATTCATTATGTACATCATATTATGTATGGGTGATTTGACAACATTAGAATCTAATTGAAAGATATTAGAAGGAACATTCTGATTAATGTTTAACATAGGAATTCATTCATAGAATTAACAATGAAGATACTATGGATATACATTGTGGTAATCATTGTAAGATCATTATGATCAACAATCCTTGGGTTTGTGTGATATCCAAACATTATTAAAGAAATGTTCAGAAGTTACAGTGGTTTAGCATAATGTTGTTTGTATACACTAGTGCTTGTTTTAATTGAGATGATACTCAATCTTTGTAGAACCAAGTTTTGCTGGCTACACATGCTTGGTTTAAAAGCATAGTTACATAATACTATATTAAAAGAATAAGAATACTTTACAGTTTGGAAAACTGTTGAGATGACTGTCTTCATTAGGATGTTTTGTGTATGTCATACATCTTATGGAAGATAATGTGACTAGACTCATATAAGTGATACTTATAAGTGAGTGCACACTTACAAAATAACAATCATCATAATTATTCAAAGAATTTCACAATTCATGAATTTTTGAAATAAGTATTCTCAAAGTCCCACAAGATCATGACCTAGTTGATTTGTTCTTGGAACCTATGCCTTACCACTAATTGTGATTGTTGTGGATAAGACATTAATACTTAACTAGGATCATCATGCACTGGTCTTATTTGGTATTTGGATAATGAAACTGTAAGCAGTTGTATTAAATAACGAATTGACATACATGGTATGATCGTTTTTATTTATACTATTGTGTTCTATATTTGCATATTTAAATCCTTGAATAAATTTATTTATTTTAAACTATGTCCATTGTCAGTTAACAATATGGGAATATTGTTGAGATAAGACAAATATGAGTGTTTGGTTGTATTCTGGAGAATATGTAAAGATGATTCTGCCAACTTCACATGTTATTCACTAAGGTTGAATATTGGCTACCCCACATTGTAGATCAAGTATGGAAAGTCAGCACATATGGGTGCATTACACACAAGGTGAAAGTTATGTTAATATCCTTAGACTTGAGATGCAGAGTAGGTTTTGCATGTAGGATAAACATTCTTGATTATAAACCTACACCTAGTGTATCAAATAAGTAGTTATAATGGTTATTTTTTTCCATGAAGTGTTTGAAGTACATGACGAACACTTGTATCAACAATAAATTATCTTCCTCTACGTGTTTGTGAGTTAGATACTTACAGGGCCCTCATTGGGTTGATCAATTTTGTGTGGCTACAACCTAAAAGTGTAGTTAAAATGACCTTTCTACATTTGGAAAGCTAGATCAATACAAATAGCGAGAATATAATCGTTAAACTATGGAATGACTATTGATCCATATCCATATTTTAACATGTATCTGAAACAAATAATATGACTAACAGAAACCATTAAAGGCTGAGTTGTTTACCGAAACTACATACTCAAGTATTTTTGGAAGCATTGATGATGTTGCTAGACTATTCATCAATGTTAGTATGTTATATTCTATGACCATGACATTCGCAAATTAGGGAGCTGTTGGTTTGCGCTCATGTCATACGGATATTTATATAGCTGGAAATACGTGAGCCTACGGGGTCACACACGTTTACACTTAGATATCATTCTATTAATGTTTATAATAATATAATTGTATATTTATTATTTATATTAATATATGATTTAACAAAAGAACACCGATGGTCGTTAATTAGTCCGTTATGAATAATTAACTATAAAGGTTTTTTAATTAATGGGTAATTAAATGTAATTAACCATAAATATTAGAAAAGTAAAAAAAATCAACACCAAGGGGTGTTATCCCTTGGTTCGACCGGATCTAGGACCAAAGGGGGATAGATTGAGTTTTGAGCTATCTTTTCCTCCAAGTTATGTACTTTAGGAAAACCCTAAAATCATCTACTATATAAGGAGGACCCTAGAGTTCATAATTCACATCCCACTCTTCTCTCTTCTCCCTTTGGTCGAACAAACCAAACAACCCTTTAGGGTTTTTTTTTGTTTTAGTTATTCTTGTTTTCTATTGCTCGTTGGTCAAGAACTAGCATTCGGATGATATCGTTGTACGTGTAGTGTGGATACACGTGGAAGTTTTTTTATTTTAGTAACTAATAGTGGTTTAGGTTAAGCACGATTATACACACGTGCGTGTACACGAAGACGCTTGTGTTTCGTCACTAGATTGGTTGCTAAAGGTATGTATCCTTTATTTATGTTTATGTTTTTTATGATTAATTATTTGTGCTATATGTGATCTATCCGATGTGTAGCTCGTAGAATATTAGTGTAATATTAAGGTTAATGATTAACCAATTCCAACATAAATTATATAAATGTTCATACTATTAATAATATTTATTTTGACATCTCATAAGTTACTTGTTAAAATCTTAAACTTGTTGTTAAATTGGAAGTTATAAACTAGCTTAGTTAATTATATATTTTATTTCATGTTCTTAGTATTTTGGTTAATATTGTTGAAGTGTTGGATGAGATTAGGATAGATTGGATTTGTTGTTGTAATGGATAATTGAGAAGGTGGATGAAAGGATTTGGTTAGAATGATTTTTGTTGTTGAGAATGAGGTTAAATTAGTAGATTTGGAATTATATAAAAACTGCCCAAATAGTTCATGTATAAGGGGTGTGTTAAAAATGTTTCGACAATTTAAAACTCTAAAAATATGATAGTACACTTAAATACGATTCCGTGGATATAAAGAACGTAAAAAATCGAACTTAAAACGAAGAAGTTATGGCCGTTTAAAGTTTGGCGAAACTTAAATACTTTTGACAGCTTTTCCAAAACTGTGAACATTCTGATTAGATTTTAAATTGAGGTTTTGGCCCCTTTCGGGTCCGAATCGGCTAAAGTGTATAAAAGAAAACTTGCCCGGAATGACTTTTCGCTAAAATAAGAGACACTTCTTTTGTCATGAATGTTTATAACGAAGGAGTTACACTCCGTCAAAGTTGGATTATTTTTCGGAAAAGTTAATAAATTATAGCACATATTTTTTAGTAAATATAAAGCTGTTATGATTTTTAATTGGGGTTTTCAAGTGTTTTCGGGCTCGTTTGAGCTATAAAGACCTTAGAAAATATTGTAGTAACACTTATATGGTATTTATACGCGTCGAAAACTTTATAAATATTATTTTACAAACTATTTAGACTATGATTAAATTGACTATATGAAAATACTAAAAATGTGTATACTTATATATTAAAGTGACGAACTTGACGCAAGCATTATTTTGACTTATAAAACTAAAACGCAAACTATTAGGTGGTGATATAACGTTATAAAATATAGTGCATCATTTTATTTCGCTTGCATTATTCTAAATCGGCCTATAATTAAATACGTTGCTTGCCTGAACTTTTGTAACGATTTCCTTTGTTGATTTTCTAAAATCAATACTTTTCACTTGAGGTGAGTTTATAGCCCCGCTTTAACTTGTTTTACAATTACTTTACAAATCTCAGGGTGAGATACATTGCTTGTTTTTACATAGGACGCAAGTACAATACTTTACAATTTTTACAATGATTATTGAGGCGCCTAAGTACCGACAACCCACAACGCTGATCATCATGAACCGTTAATCATCTTTTGTAAGCGTGTGTGTTATAAATAGATCTATTGGGATTGACATCCCCATCCAGGTTTGGTCTCCTACAAGGCCAACGGACGTATACCATATCGAAGTCTGAAGGGTCTCGGGTTGGACCCTTCCAACCGACAAAGGTTATGTTTATACAATGTCTTCGTTTAGGTGTCATGAGCTTAGTGCAATCAAATTACAAATGTCATTTGACATTATGTCATACCAATTTAAATCTTGCGGTCCAAGATTATTATTTATTCAAACCTATGAACTCACCAACTTTATGTTGACATTTTAAGCATGTATTTCTCAGGTGCTTAACTGTTATGGAGTATTTGAAGTGCATTAGGTCTTCATTCATACAAGACTACATTTTTATGGACTTTTCATGCACTACCTTTCTCGTTGTATTCTATGAATTTCAGTTGATTCAAACTTGGGACAACTTGTTTTGAACTTATTTACTTCAATGAAACAACGAAGTTATCTTTTAAACGACTCATTTAGATGGCGTTCTCTTATATCATGTGCTATTGTATTATGAAGTAATGCCCCCGGTTATCATTCCGCTGTGACATATTTTAGCGGTGTTACAATAGGAATAATCAAAGGACGGATTATATGGGTTTAATCATGTTACCATTAAAAGAGAAAAGAGTTAGCCAATAGTGATTATGGAATGTATTTGGGAAATGAGAAAGAGTATATAGATTATGTGGAGAGGTGAGAATCATCATTTATTAGAAGAAGGGATTACCAAATGATTATGGAATGTTTAGGTGAGAAGTGAGGTGTGGGTGATATGTGAGGAATACATGTGGGAGTGTGGAAGTTTGTAAAACATTTATATAGAAAATGTAAGAAGGATCAAAGTAAGATTAACCTTCAATTACCATAAACTAAATTAGGCATTTAGACTTTAATCCATAAATTTCAACAATGGATTTGATCACGAATCACCTTGATGCAAACAAGCTAAGTGATTTGCATCTCAAGTAAAGCATATCCCATAACGGGAGAGGATGCGTTTACGCAAAGTGACATTTGACTTAGTTTGACCAATAAGGGAGTAAAATCCATTACGTGATTAGGAGCAACGTAAATTCGGATTAAGGTCAAATGAATACTTTCGTTTGATGGTATGTTGAAAGTATATTCATACTAGGTTTAAAAAAGAAGTTTTAGCCTTGGATAGAGGCGTTTGATAAAAGGATTGAGTTGACATTTTGTTGAAAACCGGGAGGATTTTTTTGCTCCTTTCTAAGTCTAAACCTTATTTAGAGTGTTCCCAAATGCTCAAGTATCATGTACATACCTTTATTGAAGTTTCCACATGTATCGGTTAAGAGAAAAGCCTACTTCGCAAAATCTGTAAAAATGGATGCCATGAGTAGCACGCTGGCCACGTGCTAACGCATGACCAACACACCAGACCTTATGTATCCGTTTTACGGATTTTGGCAATTGTTTGTTATTTTAAGTGTTACGGACGTTTATTTATCATCGTCAAAACATAAAAAAGATATTAGTCACTGTTGCCCCAATATAATGCTTTAGTTAAATATGATTTGTACACTTGACGAACAATTCCATCACATATAAAAAGCAAAAAAATCCCCCACCCACTTTCATTCTCCATCCAAAATTTTTTGATTTTTTGATTGTCACAAACACACATTAATGTTCAAAACACACACGCAAACACAC
>BQNB010118932.1:0-20904 GCA_026074375.1 Tanacetum coccineum
GAAGTAAAGGCATAATTGGATGAGTAAGTGTAGAAACGATCCTCAATCCTCTTCTAATCGCTAATATAGCACCAATATTGTTTGTCGTACCTAATTACAGTTTTGACCACCATTAGACCATTTTACTACGATCATACACAAAAACATATTGAATTGAACTAAAAACCTATAATCTTAACACAATAGTTTGATGTAGAGAAAATAGGTGGCTGCGGGGGGAGGTGGCATAAAAGTTGTCAGGAGATGAAGGTTTACTAAAAACGTTTATTTCACTAATGAAATCTTCATAAAATTTTCATATAGTAATTTCAGATTCATCATATCACTAAATTTTGAAAATGTATCCTTGATGAAGTGTTATTTTATACACTTTTTCGGGGTCATATAACCCCCTAAATTGTGCAAATATGCCCAAATTATGTACTTAATCATTCCTTTTTATGTTTTTAACATTTGGATAGCTTTTGGAGTAAATACACGTGACTTGAGCTCATTTAGAGAAGAAACAGACAAGACTGCGGCTCTGCACCAAATCTCTTAAAGAATACGCGTACAGTGGTGGATACGGCGTCACATTTTATTTTGACGTCATCATGGCTTACAAAGGACGGCGTATAACAACTCCGAATTTTCATCAACCTATTTTATTATGATCACAATTGTACGGGGAAATTTTTTGCTTTATTACATTACTTGCATTGTCAATATCTCAATATATAATGTAATTTGCATAACTAAAGTAGACGAGCTCACGCAACCTATCTATGGCAATCCTGTCTTCATATATGTCAAGCAAACATCATAACATGTCAAGTCAATATCATCATATTCTTTTTACAAAGTACATTATTCCTATAATGTACCATTTATAACGTTATATCAAAACGGGCTTTAAACCGTTATCGTATACCTCTAAACCCTAAATTCCATGAAGGGTTAATATCTAAAGTGAATGTACAAGCTACTAAAGCATATATACAAGTAATATAACATCTCATTTGAAATATAAACTCCCTCCAAGTCAAGTACAAGTTTTCAAAGCACAATGTACAAGTCATTAAGCATGACATCCAAAATAGCCATTTTACCTCCGTTTTCATTCCAGTTTCTTCACCACCACTCTTGTGCAAGCTAATACACTCAATATACAATGTGTAAACCCTAATTATTCTATTCATAAGCTTTCATACACATTTTTACACTCAAAACCCTAATTCAAAAGTCAGAAACCCTAACCCGAGCAAAATACTAAACCATGACCCGTATCTTCGTTTTTATCCATTGTAAACCTAAACCAATACTCAAATAAGTTGTAATAACTTAATTTGAAACATTATCAATCATATACAATCATCATTTCATCATTTTACTTCAACTATATGCAAATTGAATCCAAGAAACCCTAATTGTGCCCTAATTGGAACTTTGGACCCGTTTACTCGTTTTCGCCCATTTTAAACCCGAACCACCTATCAATTCTTGTTATTAATCCTTAATACAATCCTTACAAACATTAATCCATCATTATTGATCAAATGTACATGAATTACAAGCTTGAAAACCCTAAATAAGCCCTAATGAACCCGAAACCTAGTTTCTTTCATTTTGACCCATTTTAAGCTTTCTTTTTGCAAACAAGCACCTCAATGACAAGCACCTCACCTTCCTAAGCAGCTTACACACCTTCTACAAACAAATATCTCACATTCCATGGTACAAAAATTGGCCACATGATCTCTTTTTCTTCTTGTATAGCCGCGGCAAGCACATGGGTGTTCCAACACCTTCTAGTTAGTTTCCACCATGAATACTCATCACATAGACTCCCCGCCTCATTCTCTAGAATTTCCAAGTGTCCAACCTCAGATTTCAAAGCTCCCTTAGTCACCAAGACTTCATTCGCCTATAAATAGAACCCATAACTCTTCATTTCAAAGCATCCCCCATCTTTTCTTTCTATAACCCAATTGAGCAAACATTCTCTGCTCCATATGATCCTAGGATCATCTAAGAACATTATTAAAGCATATCTTTGAAGATTTGAAGCCCCGGGAACAAGATACAAGGCGTACGAGTGGAAATACTACCCGAAACGACCCATTTCAACCATTTTTGCTCCTTGATGCTCAAACCCAAGTTTTGGATGTTCTACTTCTGCTCCTACACTCTTATAATGTTCATATGATCCTAAATAAACTCTTGTTAAAGTTTCATAACTCAGTTCATGCTCATTTTCTGTTTTGATCCAAAACCGTACACCCAAAACCCTAATTTTATGTATTTCTTAAAACTAAATGTTATAATTGTTAAATACTGTTATAATCTATCCTAGAATGCTTAAATAATGTTAAAATAACCACATTTTTGACTATTGAAGGAATTTGAACTTAAAACCCGCGCGTTTACGTTTTAAAACCCTAATTTGACCCGTTTTGCTTCCTAGCTTAACGAATCGTTATTTTAAACTTGCGTTGCGTTAAATCTTCATATTTTAGTTTATTATAACTTATAAATGTCTATTGAAATGTTAAAAGAAGCTTGCATGGCAATTTGGACATGTTTTGTAAATATTATCCATGCAAGGGGTATATATCGTAACTTTCGGAAACTTATAACTAAAAGGACTAAAAATGTCATTTTATCAAAGTTATAACTACAGGGGTCTATTATGTCACTTTTTAAAGTGCAAGGTTTACTTTGTATATCTTTTAAAGTCAAAGGACCAAACTCGTAAAAGTGCAAACTCCGAGGGTATATTTTGCCACTTTTCATTCTCAAGGGTCTAAAATGTAACATTTTGAAAAAGTATAAAAATGTATTCAAAACCTTACAAAACATAACTTTAATTAACGCTTGACGTGCTTAACATCTCCAGATATTGATCAAAACGCTTAAAACCGATTATATCGTATCACAATACTAGGGAGCTTCATATTAAGGAGTTCATCTTGGTATTACGTTCTGACTGAGTTGTTGGGTTTACGATTTAAAGTGCCCTAGCTCCTCAAGCGTTTACTGAATGACTTCTGAATTATGATGGCCCGAACGGTGATACAATAATTCCAAACTTTCCAATCAAACTCATAACAATATTAGACTCTCTGAACCAAAGTTCTAGAGTACAATCTTCCTAAGACTTGACATATTTACTCAGGTTGCGTGACGTGGCTGTTTATTATCATTTTGCTATATCAACCCTCCCCGGTTAAGATTGTGATAAGGTCGTCAGCTTTCATTTTGGAATATTTATTACATCTACATATCAGGTGAAGTTCATAACCTCGCCTTTACTTATTTACATGTTTTATAAACCCGCGAGGGGGATACATGCTTGTTACAAACTCTTTTACATACTCGTTTATCTTATAACAATGTGATTACTTTTCAAAGACTTAGTGAGTTCATAGCCTCACTTTTTAATCTCTTTAATGTTTCATAAACCCGTGAGGGGGATACATGCTGTAAATTACGAATACAAGTGTTTTTCCAGACTATATGCTAATCTGATATACCATTACAATTAATGTCTAAGTTACTTTATGCCAAAAGTCCCTCATTATCATGGACCATTAATCACTTACGGGTGAACGCGAATATTGTGGATAGATCTATCGGGATTGACGAATCCTGTTTGTGTTAGCCGGATAGGTAACCAAACACACTATATTTGAATTTCATAGGTATATGGCAATTACCTACACCGAGGGCCATTATCTCTATATATATATATCACATCATTTTGGGTATATATATACACTAGTCAGTTTGTGTGCCATGAGCTTAGACCAGACAAGGAACATGACCAATTAGACCAAGACCAAATCAGACCAAACAGACCAAACAAGACGATAACGCAATAATACACTGTTACTATGATAATTGTATTCGTTGCAATTATTACAAATAACGGGTATATAATAACGTGACCCAAGATCATAACAATACCATTTTCATAATAATTGTGTTTGTACAATTATTACACTATGACTTGTATTCAAACTGTTTATCAAACCTATGAATTTCACTCAACCTTTGTGTTGACTTTTTAGCATGTTTATCTCAGGTTATTGAGCAATATACGGCACGGAGTGGCATGGACTCGAAGATGGCTAAAACTTGTTATCATTCACATTGTATGTAACTAGATTTTGGGACCTGCCTTTGTAAAACTCTGATTTGAAATGAATGATAACGTATCTTTTGAACAAACGTCTCTTTTGGGTCGTTTTCTATGATTATGATTGTTGTTTCCATGAAGTAATACCCCAGATTAGCTTCCACTGCTATATTGTAAAAATTGGGATGTTACAGTTACCATGATAAAGACACAACTATTTACAACGTCTTGATCATCGATAAAAAACAACAACCTAAGTTGACGTTCCCGTAACGGTCAACTTCCCAATCATCCCATAACTTTACATACTCTACAAGGCAAGTGGTGATATCTTACACTTTTTACAATACTCTACATCGTTGATTTTTTAGACGTATCAATGAATAATCGAACCTTCGTGTAATTCCTTCGGTAGTTGCGAAAAGATTATCTTCAAACTTTCTTTCTCTTTTTGTTTTTTTCTCATTTTTTCGATTTTTTTCATTTTTCTTTCGATAACTATACTTCAAATATCGGTGTAGTTTCACAATCTTCACGATCATAATAATTCTTAATAATTTCTTTGATAGTTCCTTCGTCTTCAGATTTACCAATAATTGAGACGGTAGTAAAATCACATGAGATTTGACTACTAATATACATTCCCATTTGCAATGCGCAAATTTCCAACCGCACCAAAGATAGAACATGACACAAGACTTGGGAAATACAAACTTTACACTTTAAGCAACTAGCAACTGTAAATTAAACTTAATCTAACAGGGTAGGTGAAGGTGTAAGGGTGTAACGAAACAAATAGTTGGTGTAAATTCCTAAAGGATTGGCTCTACGGGTTGTTCTAGTGGATCATCACTGTAAAGATGATAGTGGAAAAGGGTTTAAACGGGAGGTTAACTAACCGGTGTAGTTAGTTAATAAGCAACATGTAAAGGCGATTTTGGTGTAGTCCTAAAATTTACCAATTTAAACAAGTTACTCCATCTAAATCTATAGTACTTATCATTGCGGTCCCGAGTGATATACCAAGCCAAGTTTTAAAGTCTACAACATCACCAGCACACTCATATTTTATAGAATTTGTATAAACATTTAGAAACAGAAAGGTTAAATCCTCATAATTATCTAACAAGGGTTATTGTGTGCGGGTTATGTATCAAGTAATTTCATAGAAGTATGTTTGAATTTTTTTTAAATTTGAGCATAATTTAAGCATTTTAGTGTAAAAAATAGGACAAATAAACATTCTAATTCCCATCCCCCTACTTAAATTATACAACGTCCTCGTTGTATATATAAAACATTAAATACGGGAATTTAAAAAGAATTAGAATGAGAAACTCCCCTGATATTTGCTCGGTAGATTATCCAAGTTGCGTTTATGAGCAAGATTGTGTGCTGAAAAAGTGTCTAAATCCTAGCACGAGCAGCACACACATAGAATTCTAGAAAATATGCATTCCACCAACTTCGTTGATATTTTCTTTCACGAGGTCCTGTATAAAATATAGGAAGAACAAGTGCATTCCTATCTTGGTACCTACGGTTTATTTAAACTAAACTAAACAAACTAATTACGGGTCAGACTGGTGGATATGGTGTATCAGTTTAGTGAATACGCCATATTCAAAATCTAACAATAATGTTTTTAAAATGCAATAAAATAAATACTGATAACGTCCAGACAATCAATACGCTGTATGGTATGAGGCGGATACGCCGTATTGATGTCTGGGAAGACAAACTCGATAAAATTAAATAACAATCCGGGTTGTCTCCAGGGAAGCACTTTTGTTTACAGAAAAGTCTTTAAGTTAGACTTGCCCTAATTTAATCCCATCCTTATAAAACAATTTGGGGTCGAACGAGATGCCAAATGGCACATACAAATTCTTGATTAGGAAAATGAATGACATCCCTTTGTTAAGATGATTCCAAGTCATGATTTCAACATTTAATTCCATGATAAAAGTTTCAGTATTGAAAAATTTATTAGATGTATCATGACTTGTTTCCAAAAGCTTATTTGACCCATGTGAATAGGCACCAACATCGGCATTTATTAAATCAGGTAATGGTTTGACAGATAAATTCTTTGAAGAGTGTTCAATATCGACTTTAATTATCATTATTCGTATCCGTTTTGAATTCATCGGGATAAATTACGTTAAAAGGAAATAAATCATTAAAGCATATAACATTTTGTTCCTCTTCATCATATTCAGACAATGATATTTCATCTTTCAAATTAAATTCATCGATATGTTGAGGGTTTAAAATTGGTTCAGATAATAAATCTAATTTAGACGTTTGAGCATCATTATAAACAATGGCTGGAAATTCATTCTCAAAATCTTTAAAGAAATCTAAATCATCAAAATTACTGACCGTAGGCTTGGGTGACGGAAACGAAGGCATATTGGCTTTATCATTATCGTTTTCTGAATCCGTTTTTAAATTGTTGACAGAAATTATTTTGTAAGAAAATGATTTTTTGTCGAAAATTACCGTGCAATCTTCATTGTCGGATTCATCAATCGATATTCTAAAGTCAATTTCATTTTTATTAAGAGAACTTACCATAGGCTCACACGAGAGTGTTGCTTCAGATGTTAACATGTCATTAAAGACTAGCTGGGAGTTTAGTTTCAACAGATCCGAGGTCGTGAACGTCTTCATTATCCCAGATCTTACCATACGTAGCAGTTTCCCAGTTATACACCTTACCTCGCCTACGAGCTTTTTATTCCTAAATCCTGATATACTCCTCTATAGTAATGTTGGGGTCGTCTATTTTAACATGTAATAAATTTACTAGGAAAGAAAACTGTCAAATAGCTTAATACGCCGTATTTAGTAAACTGAATACGCCGTATTGATGATAGAGTCGAATACGCTGTATTGGTTTAGACAAAATTTATATGTCGTATCCAATAAATTGAATATGTTGTATTGAGTATTCGACTCAGAAAGTTACAGTGGACTGTAACAATGCAGAAAAACACACAATATGCAAAATATACAATGCAGAAATAAAAAACACACAAATAGGCAAATTAATCTAAGCTACACTACTCCTAAGGGTTAGATCTAGTCTAATGTTAAAAACCAAAATATCAAATAAAAATCAAGATTAATTTTCAATCCCCGGCAACGGCGCCAAAAATTTGATGTACTGTCGTTGTATGGTATATTTAAGATGATTTAAGTTTTAAATTTATATTTTGCCGACTAAACCAAAAATAACACTTTAACGGGCAGTGTACCCGATCGGTAGTAGTTTCATGGTAAGTAGGGTGTCGAACACTTGAAGCGAGGTTAAATCTATTAATTTAATTAATATCTTGGTTATCTAATCTATGTTAATTCTATTCTATTCTAAACCTATGTTAAACCTATGTTAGTCTAATATCCTAATTCTAACAGGAAAAGGGGGTTTTCAGCCAGAGAGACCGGCACGGTTTGGTTGGTGTCTATAATCAATTCAAGGCACTTTAACCCATGCAAGCTAATTAACATAAGATGAAAGAGCGGTCGAACCTTATATAAGAAAACTGTATTAACCATTATTAATCCGATTAGAACGTTGGTTTGTTTATTTAGTGCAATGATTTCTTCTCTCGAGGTGGCATATCATTCTTAAGACTTAGAGTTAAGCCCGAAGCATATCCTAGACACAGACTTAGAAGGATAATATTTGTGTAACTATGATTCTAGATGTATATATTACTATATGGAGAGCTATCCCGGACTCTAGATCTGCTTGCTCTGCTTCACTAGATCCAATTAAATGATAGATCGCATACAAAAGCACGTAAACAAGTATAAATTGATAAATATAAACAAGCACTCAACGATAAATCAAGAAATTAAAATAAACAAATACCAAACATTTAGATCTTCATAATAATGGCTAATACCCGCAGGTATTAGCCTTTAAACGTCATAATAAATACAAGAGCAATTATTTAGCCAAGGTAAACTAACCGAGTTAACAAATGATACCAAAAATAAATGATTACTAAAGTATACGGAATTACACGTTGTCTCATATGGAATTGAATACGTTGCTCGACCTCTTCTACTCTTTTTCTCCTCTGAAAATTGACTTTTGTGGTTTAGGTATCGAGAATATGATTTAGCACACTTAAAACTTATTTTTGAGTTTTCTATTTATAAGTTCTGGAAGTCGGTTGGATACGGCATATTCAAGAATTAGATACGGCATATTGGGGATTTCTTGGAGTAGGGACCATGCTTGATATCTTCTAGAATATTATATTGATTCCATATCTTGAATACGGTGTATTGATTTTTCTGGATACGGCGTATTGATCTTTATTCCTCTGTGGTCTTTGGTGAGTGCAGGCACGGATACGCCGTATCTTCCTTGATGGATATGGCGTATTGGTCTTCAGAATAGTAATCTTCAAAATATCTTCATTTAAGCTCTAGAATGCACGCCTTTTGCTAACTTTAACCAATTACTCCATAATTACTGCAATTCTCAAATATAAACGATTAAGCAATAATTCTTTGTAATGACTATATAAAATGGGTTAATAACACAGGATAAATGATGATATAAAATAGACGTTATTTGATGTCATCAATCCCCCTCCTCGTCATCATCCTCTACTAACTCAGTCGTACCCCGATAACGCTTCCGTGAAGGAAGGTCTGGCGGTGACGAAGATGGTGAAGTCTCATAAGAGGACCTAATCCTTTTACGTAACGCTAAATCAAACATAGCTGCCACCTCTGCCACACTAGCAGAGAGGCCTGGTGACATCGTCGGTGGGACACGCATAGCCATACGCGCGGTCCTACAGAGATCGGGAACCAAAGTGGGTGTAGTATGGGTAAGTGGGTGATCTGGTGAAAGTGGTGCGGTGATGACGTGGATCTCGCACCAGACGTGTCAAAACCCTTCGACTCCTTAACATGACATGTGGGTAGGGTACTATCAGGGAGTGAAGTGGGTGATGCTACAGTGTGAGGTGACTCAGGTGCCACAATAGGTTCGGACTTAGTGTTTGTCCCAGCCAAATAAGCATGCCTAATAGCCTCACAGGGATCCTCCAGTAATGGTGCGGGCACTCGGGAGCTCTAAGCTCCGTCAGCCTGGGTGGAAATCTCTGGGTCAACAAACACTAGGGTAGACATCCTATGATAACATGATAAAAAGGGTATAAGTATAAAATATTATTATCCAAATTATCAACATCATTATGCTTACATTTACAAATCATTTTAGCGTTCGAAATTAGACGTTTGTAACCGTATATATACATACATACATACATACATACATTATATATATATAAAATATATATATAATATATCTATACTAATATATATACTAATATATATATATATATTAAATATATCGGGAAGAATTCAAACAATGAATAAACACTGACCAGGTTCGATACCGAACAGGCAAAACTGGTCATCACATAGAGCACATAATCTGCAAAAGCATATCCTCAATTCACGTCGCTACCTGTGACATTCCACTAAAATTCTCAAGGTAACATGCACTACACTAAGGAAAACACGGCCAACATCAATCAATCAACATTGCTACCCGCGATAATTTCACTTACATTCTCAAGGCATCGCATACTACTATTACTAAGGCATCATGGCAATCCTAAAATCAATATGATCTCAAACTCAACACTCGCAAGTGTACTCATCACTTTACATCCTATCATTTTCAGGTGGTCACATTACTCACACATCCCTTCCCTTATCTAACATAACTTTATAAAACTAACCCCATCATTTCATAGACCTTCATGACTTAAGCATAGTTAATCATGCTATGCGTAATTTAAGAGAATACTATGAACTGCTCGGACTAGTCGACTTCCGCCATGTTCGAGGTTTTACTAAAAACATACTTCACTTTTGGTTATAGTTGCGTTTTAATTTTATTTTATAAAACTAGCATTCTCAATAACCTGGCTTTGATACCAATCTGTCACACCCCGCCAGTGGCGAAAATACAAGATGCGATGATACCATTCATCGCACAAGATACAAGATCATACGCTTTACAATTACAAATAAAAGATTTGAATTTTACAATAACTTTACAAGCTACGACTTGGCAGTACAACAATTTCAAGTCTTCTTGACTCAACCCCATTGGGTAAACATCTTTGGTCTTCCAACCTCATTCACATACCTTTAATTGACACACCTGAAAATGATACTCAAAACGTCAACAATAATGTTGGTGAGCTCGTAGGTTTGACCTTAAACCCAAAAGTTATGCCAATATTTCAAACAGTGGACAATAGTGCAATACGACAGTGAATATATGTGCAATCAAACCATAGCATTCCCGCTAGTCAATCACCATATGTCACTTACGCACCTAAAGGGCCTACCAGCTGGAGCACTAAATTAGGGCATGACCACATACAAACTAGGGTAGGCATACCTATCCGCTCCAATAACTACACAAATACTAGGTAGGCGTACCCATCCGATCAAAACAATCATGCAAATACTGAGATAGGCGTACCCCTCCGATCCAAACAATCATGCATCACATAATATTCACATAGCAGTCATAAGCACATACCTTGTCCCAAAAACAAAGCCACATTTCGCATAGTTCAATTCAAAACATTTCAAAACACATTTGAGTATCATTTTCCCCCAACGGAAAAATAGTAGAAAAATAAGGCTACGAGAACTCACCTCAATAGCAAAATGCAAACAGCACAAATCTAAAACTCAAGGCATAAATAATCTCAACGCAAGCGCACAGCAGTACCCGGCCACGACCTAGTTAATTACGACACTAAATTAATGTTTGTACAAATTTGTCTTATTGTACAAGTGTTCGTTTTTACACACACCAAGTTACTCAATAACGTTACAAAAACTTCTTTTTCTTATCATCAAACCTTTACTTTTTATCTCAAAGCCATTATCTTATAAGGAATCCGTTTTCTTTACCAAAATCGTTATCTCATAACGAAACCGTTATCTTATATTATGGTTGTGTGGTAACTACGCAAAATGGCTCAACACTTGGGCTAAGTGTGACATGAATACAATTCACTCAAGACACCTTCAATCGTTAAAATGAAACAGCTGACCAAATACTCCGCGGAAATCTGACGAAAAGAAATGAGCAAAAACTCGAGAGTCAAAAATAATTAAATCCATATTTCCGTAATCGATCCGATATATATATAATCATTTATATATATATATATATATATATATATATATAGGTTCCGGTTCCGGTTCCATTGAGAAGGTTTTTATTTTGATAAGATTAAGAAATCTTCGTTTGAGTAAATTGATTCATATTATTTGATTTGATTCACAAGTAAACATCATTTAATAGTGAATCAAATTTATAAATCACAAATTTGATTCACAAATCAATGCTAAAATTGAGTTATGGTAATGATTCCTTAAATTTGCATAGAAGATTCAATATTGTACTTATATCGCAAAATCGAGAGATTTTTTAACATTGATTCGAATTTTTTTACAAATTTTGGATTATAATCACATTAAAATGAGTTTTACGCTTGAAAAACTTGAATTAAAGTTAAAAATCTATCATTTTTGAAAAGCTGCTCAATCTTCTCAAAATAAAAACCTTCTCAATCGATTTGTATATATATATATATATATATAAGTATTTAATAATTCAAATAAAATAATAATATTTTATTATTATTTTCGTCTTATCATCGAGCTAACTAGTTAATTACAACGTCTTGTTATTTTAATATGTCCATGTCCAATAACTTTTACCTCGACACTTAATCTTAAAAAAATCATCTTTTATTCCTTCAAGTCAAATCAACACAAACGTTTACACATATTAAATATTTAAGAAGTCCTTCGAGAAAATATATCTTTCGTCTTGTAGTTAATTTGAAATAAAATAATATTTTATTATTATGCTCTTGAAAATTTACCCTTTTAAGTAAAGTTTCTAAGTATAAACTTCTTTTAAAAATTCGGCATGACCCGTACGTCTATATGACTTTTTCCAAGGTTTTAAACCTTAATCCCAAACACTTTTCCCGAACCCAACATTTTTCGACAAAACACGGAATTAATACTTTCAACACGTTTTATTCAACTGTAACAAAATAATCCAATTACATTTGGCAAGTCCAACAAAACCCCTCTTAATCCAAACCAAATCCATTAGTCCATTTATAAGTCCACTAATCCATTTACTTATTGTTGGGCCTTATGGCTCATTAAGGTCTTAAGTACTTAGCCCGATAGCAAAACTTAGTCCATACCCCTTTACATAAGTCCAAAAATATAAACCAAAACCCAATGGGTCTCAAGCCTATTAAGCTGAACCAATATAAGTCAAAACCAATAAGTCATAAGCTTATCATATAAACCGAAACCAAATAAGCTATAAGCTTGTTATATAAGCCAGAACTAAATAAGCTATAAGCTTATTAAACATGCCAAAAACCAAATAAGCCATAAGCTTAAAATATAAACTGAAACCAAAAGCTCAAAATAAGCTGAGTCCAATAAGCCAAAGCCAAAACCAAGTGGGTCGAGCCCATATATCGTGTCAGACCGAAACAAACCAAACGAACCCTTATTGGGCTGTTGTTGGAAACACGAAAAGTGTCGGTCACTTCCAAAGTTGTAACAAGTCTTAGCTCGTAGTTAGTATAAGGATTAGATTAGTAATCTAGTCCGGCCCAAGGCCCATGGGTGGCCCATCTCAGCCCATGGCCGGCCTCCTATGTAGTATTTATACCCCTCTCCTAGTCTTGGAGAGGGTTGGTTGTTCCATTTTACACACATTCATTATATTCATTCATCCATTTTTTCCATCATCTTTCTCTCTAACAATCCAACCCACATCTCACTTATTGTTCTTGGTTGATCTTAAGATTACTAGTATTCTTCAGATACAAGTTGCTAGACACTTTTTTCCCGACCGTTACCATGATAAAGACACAACTATTTACAACGTCTTGATCATCGATAAAAAACAACAAACTAAGTTGGCGTTCCCGTAACGGTCAACTTCCCAATCATCCCATAACTTTACATACTCTACAAGGCAAGTGGCGATATCTTCCACTTTGTAAAATACTCTACATCGTTGATTTTTTTAGACGTATCAACGAATAATCGGTCCTTCGTGTAATTCCTTCGGTAGTTGCGAAGCGATTATCTTCAAACTCTCTTTCTCTTTTTTGTTTCAATTTTTCTGATTTTTTTTTGATTTTTTAATAACTATTCTTCAAATCTCGGTGTAGTTTCACCATCTTCATGATTATAATAATTCTGGATAATTCCTCTGGTAATTCTTCGTTCTTCGGACTCACCAATAATTGTGATGGTAGTAAAATCACATGAGTTTTGACTACTAATATACATTCCCATTTGCAATGTGCAAATTTCCAACCGTACCAAAGATAGAAAATGACACAAAACTCGGGAAATACAAACTTTACACTTTAAGCAACTAGCAACTGTAAATTAAACTTAATCTAACAGGGTAGGTTAAGGTGTAAGGGTGTAACGAAACAAATAGTTAGTGTAAATTCCTAAAGGATTGGCTCTACGGGTTTTTCTAATGGATCTTCACTCTAAAGATGAGAGTGTAAAAAGGTTTAAACAGGAGGTTAACTAACCGGTGTAAGCTAGTTAATAAATCACATGTAATGGCGATTTTGGTGTAATCCTAAAATTTACCAATTTAAACAAGTTACACCATCTATAAACAGTAGTACTTAATCATGCGGTCTCTGAGTGACATACCAATCCAATCTAAATCTATAACATCACCACCGGCATACTCATATTTTGAAATTTAGATGAAACAATTGGAGAACGGAAATGCTAAATCCTCGACAATATCAAACAAGGGGTTATTGTGTGCGGGATAAGAAACATGTAATTTTTACTAAAGTAAATAGCTTGATTTTTTTTTTAAATTTGAGCATAATAAGCATTTTAGTGTGAAAATTAGGACAAGTAAACATTCTAATTCCATCCCCCACTTGAATTATACAACGTCCTCGTTGTATATATAAAAATATTAAATCGGGAATTTAAAAGAAATTAGAATGAGGAAACTCCCCTGATAATTGCTCCGGATAGATTCTCAAGTTGCTTATAGCAATAATTCCATGTTGAACAACCGCCTTGAAGTTTCAAGACTCCAACACTTCAAGATTTCCAGATTTGAAAATTCTCCACCAATATTTATCGATATTTCTTTCTCGAGGTCCTGTGTAAATATAAGAAAAACATGTGCATTCCTATCTTGGTTCCTACGGTTAATTTAAACTAAACTAAACAAACTAATTACGGGTCAGACTGGTGGATACGGTGTACCAGTTAAGTGAATATGCCGTATTCCAGAACTAACAATAATGTTTTTTTAAAGTGAAATAAAAATAAAGACTAATAACATCTAGACAATCAATACGCTGTATGATATGGGACGGATACGCCGTATTGATGTTTGGGAAGACATAGACGAGTAAAATAAAATAACAATCCGGATTTGTCTCCTGGAACATTTTGTTTACAGCAAAGTCTTTAAGTTTGACTTTTCTTTAGCTTCTCTTCATTCAGCTCTAGTCACCATCCATCCCTCGTCCATTATCCAAAAGATTTCTTGGTAAGCTTGGCAATCGCTCTTTTCTTGTGATAGTAAGATCCGCCGTATTCATCTCTTTTACAGCAACAACTCCTTCAACATAATTGAATAAAATTTGAATATAATTAATGCTCCTTACATTGTAAACATTAACATTTTAAACATACCGCTAGCTTACCGAACTTCACATAATTCTTCTCTCTCATTATCGTCATGATTTATGTCATAAGCATCATCATAATTAGTGTATACGTTCCATCGTCTCTTTTGCTCGTAACGTGACTCATCGTCATCTTCATTGACAAATCCTTCCATGATAACTTTGTTTCTTAAAGCCTCATCTTTGAGTTCACTACTGTTCAAAGCCTCGTACCATTCGTAATCTTGATAATGGAGTTGGTTTCCAATAATGTAAGTTCCGGGTAAGTTTCCTCCATTACAGTATCCATCATCCTTCCAACTACATGTTGGCCATTCTGAACATCCAGTCTTATAGTCGAAAGGCTTGCAAGTATGTTTAACTGGTGTGGGTTTGGTCTAAACTCCAATGTTAGTCTCGTAACTTCATCCTCAAACCTAGTATGTCCCTTATTCTATTCTTAGATCCTATCAATCTTGTAATCGTCATAGTCTTGAATATACCCTCAAATAATCCTTAGTAAGTAAAATCAGGATCAATTTGTAAAAGATAGTTAAATTCTTTGAATGCCTTGCACATAGGTGTTTCAAAATTAAATAAATTAGTGTCGATCCTAAAGACTTCAGCAACTTCATCTTCATCATCAGAAGATTCTTCATCAGTGAGCTTCTAACTTCATCATCTCCTCTGATCCAGTAAATCCATAATGCTTTCATAGTATAATGATCCATTGTCTTGTAGTTGAAGAATTTTGATCTCAACCATTCAATAAATGCAACATCAGATGGATCATATCCCATACCATCATCAGCTTCTTGTTTTGAATCATTATCCATTCCGTTTAATCGACTGACTTCCTTGTTGAAAACTTCCAAGTTGCGTATCGCAAGTGAAGCGAAACATCTTCAACCTTAACATCCATAATTTTCTCGAACTCTCCTTTGATAACCTTTGTCATTCTTACTAAAAAAAAATACCCAGAAACTTATTAGTAGAACCAACAGAGAAAGGTATTAAAAAATTTGGGCTTTAAATTCGAGAACGAAAAAGATTTTTATCAGATTGATCGAACTCGTATCCAATGAAGTGATACGCCATATTAATCCGGTTTTTAATAATACGCGTTATTGACAAAAAAAAAAAAAAAAAAAGATAAAGTTGGATACGCCGTATCCGATGGAAGTGGATACGCCGTATAACAATCATAATTCATTCGTGCCACCACCATCATTTTCTGACATGGTTCAATTCTACAAGCAAGTATTAGGATTTACAATGGAGTTAAAGACACAATCGAATTTCAAGACTACTGGTCTTCTGCAACCATGGCAAACGTTATGCAAAAAATTCTCCAAATGCTTAACAACACGTGTCACTGGATGGGGCAGATAATGCAAATGCTGTATTGCTTTGTCAATAACATTCATGTGGATTATGTAGAGTTACTATAGGAAGGACTCTACTATTTGCTTCATCATCTAACATCTTCGATTCCATATCCAAGATTTACAAAGATCATCGTCAGTCATTATATGACTATCTTTCCTGAAATCTCAAGACGTGCCCGAGACAAGTATCACAACTTGCAAGATGATGATATCATGAAGAATATTTTTAATTCAGGAAGACATAAAGACAAAGTTGGAATGCAGATACCAGCTTGGATGATCAATGAAGAAAAGAAGCACACGGAGCATTACCGGATGTATACGAAGGTGTTTGGGATAAATGTTCCTCTAACTCAGTCACAACCGACTGAGTCTACCCAAGGAACGCATAGGACACCTAGCGCCCCTAGGTCACCTAACCCTAGTAAGGAAGCAGCAGAGTCAAGTGCTCCAAGACGATCAACTGTGATTCGTCTTCGTATCCTTGAAAGGCGATCCGCACGTCTTACTCCACCAGCTCCAGTGCCAAATGTTGACAAGGCAGATGAGAAGATTATACAAGATACATTACAAGTTAGTCTTGCAGAGCATAAAAGTCATGAAGAGCAGGAAGCTAGAGAAAATGTGGCACTGGTTGACGAGCACTTGGCATCTGAAGAAATTGATAAGATGGTGGAAGGACAAGAGAACGTTGTTGATGATAGTTCAATCCCTAGGAATGATGAATCAAATATTCCCGGCACTAGGATAGAGCCCCGGAGTGATAAGGAAAGTCCGGAGGTGGAGATTGCTAAAGAAAAGGAAGTGGAGATTTCTAAAGAGAAGGAGGTGGAGCTAACTAAAGAAACGGAGGTGGAGATTACTCAGGAGACTCCAGTGGTTAACATTACTAACGTTGTTATACCAGTAAATGTTAATGATGAAAATGAAGAAATAACTGATGAGGTGTATGAATTGAAGAGAAGGGAGAAAGGGAAGATTGTAGGGAAAAAGGGAAGATTAATAGAGGAGAACCTAAGAAATTCCACACCAATCCTTTTTACAACCAATTAAGGATTCTCCTAGGATTTTCATACTAAATCTATTCCGTTTTTATCTGCAAGAATACCCGAGAATACCTCCGCACCAAGGGTATAAATACCCCCTTGTGTTTTTACTGTTTCTTTTTCCACAACTCTACTTTCCACCATTGTTGATTTCTTCAAGCTTTTCATCTTTAGCATACGTTCGCACATCGTTTTCTTCCTTTTTAAGGTTTTTCAAAATTCAGGTCAGCATTTCCCTTCACTCGAACTCCCAAATGGCTAATTTTTCTGCTAAATATTCTATTATGACCCAAAGATGGTAGATAGCTTTTGCGAAAGCTTTTATATTCCGGCTGAGGTTCATCCCACTGCTCCGGGGCGTGATAAAACTATTGCCCAGTTCCAGCCGGTAAAGTAGGCGTATATACTAGGATTTTTGACGTTTGTGGTTATAGGATTCCGTTTACAAAGTTTTTTATGGCCGTCCTTAAATACTTCCGTGTGCATATTTCT
The DNA here is from genome assembly GCA_026074375.1 of Tanacetum coccineum. Taxonomy (NCBI): domain Eukaryota; kingdom Viridiplantae; phylum Streptophyta; class Magnoliopsida; order Asterales; family Asteraceae; genus Tanacetum; species Tanacetum coccineum. The sequence continues at coordinate 17,819 of BQNB010118932.1, forward strand.
CAATTATCGCCTTTTGGCGCGGCCGTGTTCCACTTTAAAGTTCTAACGCGTGTACTCGACCTTTCCCCCTCAGTAACCGTGTTCCGCGCTTTCTACACTCGTACGTATAGTGACGGGTTGTTTTCCTTTGCTAAGCGTTCTACTTCGGCTCCGTCTTGTTTTCCAAAACCTCCGGACTCAATAAAAAATTAGGCGGATCATTTTTTCTGGGTTGACTCTTGCGTATTTCCCATTTTCGTCCCTTTATATACGGGAGGTGTCCTAGAAAAGGATTCGACTCCCCATCTTACTGCTCGTCAAGAGCAAACCGTTAAACTTCTTGAAAGCCATAAGGATCCTTTTCGCTGGTATCTGGAGTGCTTCTTATGCCTTGTGGGTTTGAGCCCATACTATCCTTTTGACGAAAATTCTTATCCGGATTTTGAGCGTCCTGACGGAACGGGTGGGTGTTATTTCCTTTTAGTAGTGGTACTTTTATATTATAAAACCTGATTATTTGATGTTTATTTTGCAGATATGGGCTTGTTGGATTTTATCAAGACTGCTGACCCTCAGAAGGTCCGGGCGGTGAAGGTTCAGAAAGGGGAGGAGCAGGTGAAGTTGCTGGAAAGTACCCAACATTGGTTCCTACCCCTGAAGATTCGTGCCTCTGAGGGTAGTAGCTCCACTGCGGATGCGGAGGTCCCTGCTCCAGCTGGGGAAGGGCTGGAAGATGCTGCTGCTGAAGACGCATATTTGGAGTTGGCGGACCCGGGCGAGGATATGACTGTGGTGAGACAGGGTGAGGAGGAGGTTGCTATGAAGCAACCCAAAAAGACTAAGAGGAAAAGATTGGTGAAGCAAGGCGAGGTTCTTCCTGCTAAGAAGTTGAGGACGGACCACCCTTCCCTCGCTTCCGGTACCGGTGGTAAAACTCTTGTCGGTTTGGAGCAGATTATGTCGGCAGGCTCTCGTTTGTTGGCCCGGGAATAGTCTGTTACTCCCTCTATTGCCCCTCAAGAAAGTGAAAGTTTTGTAGATTTATCTGCCCAACCGAGCCTCCAAATCCGTACTACTATAGGGAGGTATGTATACGCATCCTTAAGTACTCTCTGAATTTCCACACTTTTTCCTAATCGTTGATTTTTTGTTTATCCTTACAGCTCTAGCACTTTGAGTGCTCTGGTAGATACTGCCGCTGCCACCACAACCTCCACCAAGGCCAAGCTCGCCGCGGATGTTAATCCGGATCTAGCTGGTCCTTCCCAACTTGAGGAGTCGGAAGGGTCTGATGATTCTTTCTATGAGCTTGCTACCTTTGACCCTTCCAAGGCGAAGCGTTGGTATGTCCCTAGGTAGAACATTACCAATGATTCGTTGTTGGACGATGGCTTTTCCTGCCGTACCCTGGTGGACCGCGTTGCTCCCCCCGCCTTATTGGCTTCTCTTTGTTCCATGGACTGTGACCAATTATATACGGAGTTTAATGTAGGGGCAGCACGACAAATATGCCTTGGGTCAGAGGTGAGGTCCCGTGCGGAGCATGAGTTGGAGCTTAAAGAAAAACTCAATGCTAAGTATGCTGCACGTGGTAAGTTGTTGGAGGAGAAAGATTCGGAGATCCTCAGGTTGAAGTCTCAGATGGCTAAGAAGGAGGCTGAAGCCGCGGAGGTTATCCGCCTCCGTAATCAAGTATCTTCCTTATCCGGAGAGAAGTCTACTTTGACCGCGGAGGTGTCAGCTCTCAAGGTCACCATTACTCAGAAGGATAATGACATTTCCTTGCTTGACTCCCGCGCCACTCATCTTGCGTCTTCCCTGGATGACGCTAAGGTGGCCTGTGCCGAGGCCGGGGCTAAGATTACTTCGTTGGCATCTGAGTGAGATAGGCTTGCCTCTGAGGTATGTCCGCACCTTTTATTCCGCATGTGTCTATTTACATGTTTTTATAATGTGTTCTTGCTTTTGTAGGTTTCTTCTCTGCGTGCCGGTTTTCAGGATTTCAAGGAGAAAATGGAAGTTCAGCAGGAAGAGCAGGCTCAGGAGTTGTACAACCGTGTGGCCGAGCTTGAGGCACACGTGATGGATGTCTCTGGCCGTCTGGAGGGGGAATTTTATCCCACCTACTTGACTCTTTTGGCCGGAAGGATGTGGCTCCTGACCCATGGAATACAACTTGCTCTCCTTAAGTGCTTGAAATCTTCAGAGTACCAGGGCATTCTTGGTCATGATTTGGGTCGGGCCGTTGATTTTGGCATGCAAGAAGGTTTAGAGACCGGTTATGAGCATGGGGTTTAGAGGCCGGTTATGAGCATAGGGTTGCCGTTGATTTTGGCATTCTTGGTTATGCTTATAACCCGGAGGTTGCCAGCGCATATTATGTTAACGCGGTTAAGGCCCTTGAAGACGCACACTTCCCCTTGGTGGATATGTTGAAATCCAAAAAGGATGCCGGGATGGATGAAGTTCTTGATTGCTTTCTTCTGGACGGAACCCTCGCTGAACTTCCGGAAGCTGCTTCTTTACAACCGCACATTAAGCAGCTTTCTATTCCCATTCATCATGCCGGTGATAAAACGGCCATCGGGGAGACCTCCATATCTTTCGCATTGATGAATGTGCATGCTCGTGATGAGGGGGCCAGGAAGCATGTCGCGGCTCTTCGCCAACCGATGATGGAGATAGTCTCCGCGCCCCTGTCTTCCCAGACTTGGGTGGGTGAAGCTAGTATTTCCGCGGCCCCTCTCTCCGTTGAGGATTATGCTGAAGAAGACACATATGAAGCCTTGGGAAGTGTTGTTGCCGCCCCTTATCTTGAGCGTTGTTGCCTTTAGTTTTTTATTTCTATGCCATGACCGCATGTGGTCTGCTGTTGTATATTGAACACTTATATCTTTTTTCTTTTTTGTATGTCGTGGTCGTATGTGGCTATTTTTGTTTGCGGCCTTTATGTAATATGAACATTTGCTTTTTTACCGCGGCCGTGTGTTGGCCTTTTTGTTGCGGTGTTTAGCTTATCATGTTAAACATGTTTCTTAGGTGGACGCTGGTTAGGGGTGGCAATTCAGGTCGGGTTCGGGTTGACAGGTTAGCGGGTCAGAAAACTC
>BQNB010118933.1:0-14894 GCA_026074375.1 Tanacetum coccineum
GTTTAATAATTTAATGAAATCACACCATTTAGCTAATTTTATTTCCTTTGTCCTAGATTAAAAAAAAGATTTGTCTGCCTAATTAATTACTTAATAGCTTAGACAGAATTGCTTATTGTTATTGCTTTTCTTCCTAATCAAGACAATATGCGGGACCGGTGGATTTGGGATTTGAACGTTTCAGGTGATTTCTCAGTGGCATCGGTGAGGAATTACATTGACAATATCATGCTTCCGAAGGGAGAATACCAGACCAAATGGACTCGTGTGGTTCCTATCAAAGTGAATACGTTCGCATGGAAGGTTATGACCAATTCCATACCGACGAGGAACAGATTATCATCTTTTTTTTTCTTGTGACTTGGCTAAAGATATTACTCGGCTAATACTTCGATGGTGGGAAGTTCCTGAAGTGGATTTCGAGTCTTATGGACACTGGAGGAATTGGCTCGTCAACGTCAGGTTACCTCCTAAGAACAAGTATATGTTTGAAGGAGTCTTTTATGTGTTGTGGTGGACCTTGTGGTCTTTCAGAAACAATAAGATCTTCGGGGGCAAAATTCAGTCTAAAGCGATATTATTTGATGATGTCACTTGCAAATCTTTTCATTGGTGTCGTGCTAGAAGTAGAAAGATGTTTAGTTGGATAGATTGGCTTAAGAACCCTTCTCTTATTTTGTTGTAATTGTTAGCTTCTTGCTAGTGCTTAATAAAATCGCCGTTCAAAAAAAAAATTATATATGTAACTACAACTTGAAATGAACAACAATTCAAGCACGTTGCTTGCAAGAATAAAGAGGCGTCACTAACCTATATATATACTTGGGTCACTATCACACGTTGAGTTTAAAGGCATAAATGTACTAACTAACAAACATTATGCACTTTATATTGGAGTATTGATTTTTTTTCCCTTTTAATATTTCTCCAGTAACATATATACGGAGAGCAAAAATTCAATAAAGATCTATTTTTTATCATAGATCCCAGGACTTCATCTTAACTATTCATTTTTTCATCAAATTAAATAAAACTTCTCACTTTCCACCTTTTTTTTAAAATTAAATATCTCACAAACCGTTAATCGTTACGTAAAATAAAACATACCATTGCAACGATAATTAAATCATCTTTTTATAGAGGGGGCACTTTGATATACTTTTGACGATCTTTTTTTTCAATTTTATTTTTCAGTCACGTCTAGAAAGATCACATATGATTATGGAAAATCACATGTGATTTGTATCACAAATCATATGTGATTTTATTAAATCACATGTGATTTGTATCACAAATCATATGTGATTTTATTAAATCACATGTGATTCTGATACAAATCATATGTGATTTTTTCAGACAAGACTGAAAAAAAAATCAAAAAAAAAAGTTCGTCGAAAGTATATCAAAGTGCTCCTCTAGAAAGATGATTTAATTCTCGTCGCGATGGTGTATTTTTTGTTGTTTGACGATTTACCGTTTACAAGATAATTTAATTTTAAAAAAGAGATGAAAAATGGGTTTTTTAATTTAATAAAAAAATGAGTGGCTATGATTGAATAAATATTGGATCTACATTGATCTCATCTCCTATAAAAATAAAGACACGCACAAACACTTTACGTTCAAACTAAGAGAAGTAAGTTATTTCAAAAATGAATATAGATATCAACAATGGCGGATCTTGAACATTTATTTTGAAAGGGCCGAATTATTTTAGACATAACAAAATAAAAAAAATGAACAATAACTTTAAGACGGAAATAGTAATATTTACACTACTTGTCACGATTTTTGGGAAGGTCGAGCTCATCCCTTGCCCCTACTAAAATCCGCCACTGGATATCAACAGTCTTTGCTGCTTAATTTATAAGAGAAAATGACTTTTAAGTAACATATAAGCAAGTATTATGCAGAGTAGTAGTGAAAACGAGTTGAGCCGTTCGTAAAAAGCTAGAGATTAAATCGGTGAAAAGCTTGAAGGTGCTCAAGCCTGAACCCAAGCTGAAATTTAGGCTTATTCAATAATCGATCTCGGGCCGAACTTTATATAACAAAAATCGACTAATCTCGCGAGCTTACACAAACCTTAGAGACGTGTGTATATATATACATACGTATATTTTTCTAAGGTTTGTTTGATAATCGATCTCGAGCCCCCCCCCCCCCCCCCCCCCTTGAACTTTATAAAAAAAAAAACGACTTATTCTCAGTACTGCCTAAAAAACAAACATTAAAAATATATACGTACCTATATATATATATATATATATATATATACGTTCCTATATATAACAAATGTAGCATGATATATATATATATAACTATACGTAATATATATATATATATATATATATTATATATATAATATATAACTATATTATAAGTATTATATATAATATATATAAATATGATATAAACGTATATATATAAATATATAATATATCGTATATAAATATTCAATATATATAAAATATATATACTTATATATATAAATATAAATATACGTAGTATAAATATATATAAATATACGTATATAATAATATATATATATATATACGTATATAATAAATATATAAATCTACGTATATATAATATATAACTTATATATATATAACGTATAATATATTATATATATATTAATATATATATATACTATACGTATATACATATCGAAAAAATATACTTATATACATATAGCTATATATATCCCTATATACATATACGAATATAATTAAAAACCATATACGTATATAACATATACGTATATACAATACTTAAAACAAATACGTATAATACGTAATTATATATATACGTATATATACGTAAAAATACGTAATATATATACTATATATACGTATATATATATATATATATAAGATATAACTATATATATATATATATATATATATATATATATATATATTATTATATAATACTATGTGTAATATATATATATATATATATCTATAGATTTATTATACTTAAAGTGTATATATATAATATCAATATATATAAATCTAATATAATATATAAAATATATATATATATAAATATATATATAAATATATATTACATACATAAACATACATAAAGAGCAAAATATACATATATATATACATATATATACATATATATACATATATATATATACATATATATATACATACATATATATATACATACATATACATATAATACATACATCTACATATAATACAAATATACCATATAATATATAAATATATATGATAAATATATATACAATATATAGTATGGATCCATGAGAATCCATTAAAATAAGAAGTGTGAAGAAAATGACTAAAATCAACACATTTAATGCAACGACTTTCATTAGATTGCATTTCTATTCATCTAGATGCACCATTTTTGAGTTTCGAAAGTTAAATTTGATGTGTATATATGCAAATTGATTTTTTATATTTTGTCAAAAACACCGTATAGTACCAAAAAAATAATATAAATCATGAGACTATGCATCTAATATACGTATATGCATCTAATTAAAAGCTAGAACACACATTATGAACAATAAACAATGCATACTAATATTATAGAGATGCACCAAATTAAGTCGTGCATCTCGGATAATGCCGGTTATAAGTTACTTCTTATCCTTCTATTTTAAGAAAACTTCTCATTTGATCATAACTATATATATATGGAAGGATCAAGTAGAAGAAAAAATATAATGAGAATAATAAGAAGGATTTTTATAGGGCCACACATTTGTTAAATAGTAAAAAGAATTTTTAAAGGAGATTCATGCATTTTATAAGGTGTATCTGAAAATTGTTGGTTTGTGGTTTCTTCTATACATTCTCATTATAAGTTTCTTCTCATTTGATCCTACAATATATAAATATATATATCTAATATATATATAATATATAATAAATATATATATATAATGATATATATATATATATATAAATAAGAAGAGAGAGAGAGAGATAGATGAGGGTTAATTGAGAAAGATTCTTAAAGTTGTTAAAATGAGAACTAATTTAAAATACTACTAAAACATTGATACATAACTGTATTACTAGTAGCAATTATACACCAAAATATAAGATATTAATATTACTAGTAGTTAACATTATACACACTAAAACCAACTCATACATGAGTAACGGATTACTGATACACAATTAAACTTTGATACATATGTATTGAAATCTCAAAAAGTTAATATCTTATACATTAACTGTTACCTCTAATACACGTCAACCACTAAATAACTTGATACACATAACCAAAATGTGATACACATTACACGTAAAATCAAAGTGTATCAACTAGGTTTCGTCAATTTCCAAAAGAAAACACATAGAATCTCTAACAATTTTAGTTTTAATTAATTACGTTTGTATTTTCTTTCAAAAAGAGTGTCATTTGTGAGATTTTGGTTGGTTCTCATTTTTACAACTTTAAGAAAGTTCTTATTTGATCTCAATTATATATATACTAGTTTCATAGCCCGCCCAAATGGGCGGGCTAGCTTCATAATAGATTTTGACGAATTCTAAGCGGACATACATAACTAATGAATAACGACAAATATCTTAAACACAAAAAATGGAGAAAAGAATAGGAAAGTGTTCATATAATATGTGATCTAACCCCCACCGCAACGCGCGAGCAATATGCCGACTTGTTACACTCAAAAGAAAATAACTTACAAAACAACCTTATTGATTTTTGGTTACATCATAGTATATAGTTAGTACATAAAAAGTTTTCTAATGAAACAAACAGTTCAAAAAGAAAACAACATTAGAATATTGAAAATTTAAGGTACATACGATTCTCATCAATGCATCTTTATCATCACAACTTATCCACGCCATGGTTTCATATGAGGTCTTCATCAAGTAGTTTGTGTATATTAAACAAAGAAATAACATCACAACGCATCTACACCATAGTAAAAGCAGCATGATCATTCTAAGAATAGCAATGCAAATGATTAGTAAAATGACAGATAATCAATGATTGTGTTTTACCTCATATCCGAAGGTAATGGCATAATTGTCAAGTACAACTAATACCCCTACCTTTATATCAGTTATATCTTCTTCTAATTTCCTATATTGATTGTACTTGTTAAAATTTCTTGTCAGAATATGTCACCAAAATATTTCTTGCCAAAATCACAGTAACAAATACCATTTATAGTCATATATACACCCATACATACTTTTTAACTATAAACCCAAACAGCCCATTGTAGTTTCAATTAGCGTTTTAGTTACCAGTCCAAATAGCCCATAGTAGATCTAAAAATTCATTATTTTCAGCTGGGCTTATTAACATGAGATTATAAACAAAAAAGTTTACTAATCCTCCTTCTCATGTCCGACATGTCACGTGCAAGTTTGCTTATGCTTTCAAACTATATGTTAAACTCTTTAACTATTTTGAAATATCAAAAAGTATTCTCCACGAAAAAAGCCTATCATCTGCTTAACAAAGCCCCTTAATCTATTCTTGCATGTGTAATATATTTTACCTGGGAATTCCCCTTTACCAAAAAAATCTATTCTTACATCCCCACCATTATGAGACATAATTCGACAACTTCATCATATGAGTGGCAAATAAAAGAAGTAACAAGTAAGAAAAAGAATCTGCGATCTCTTTGCTTTCTTTTTGCACCTGTGAATCTGCCAGTGGTTATATTCCCATAAAATGTACACATAGCAGAGACTGTTAACTTTGTCACATCTTGTATATGTACTTACAGTTTTCTATAAAAGTAAAGACACCAAATAAGTTGCTATAAATTGCACTATCCTTAAGCAAGCTAAAATTCTAAATATTGTTGACAAAGAGATTTGCCATACAATTTGTTGCAGATTTTGTATTTATGGGAGTAATGATGACCTGCGAAAGCAAAAAAAAAGAGATTCAACACTTCTTAATGAGCAATTCATATCGATTGTCAAAGAGTATACGTGAATTTTTTTTTACCAGTTTACTATAATTTGGTCAGTTTGTGTGGTCTTCAACATAACAGGTCAACAGGTCAAAACGGTCTATCACTCTATGAGGTCAGATGATTGAAAGTCGTCGCAAGTCTGAAAATATTAAGATTTGATTAAAAATCCTAAAATTCTGACAACATTGAATGATCAATAACCTAGATTTATAGAGCAGCAAACAATAGTCATCATAAAAAGTATACAAAAATGTAAATCAATACCTTTGGGTAAATATTTGTTAAGCAGATTGAGCCTGTATCAGTTTGCAGTTGTATAATCCAGGATACTATTAGGATAATCAAGATGCCCAAGTAAAATGAAGATTTGTTCATTTTGGTGTCTAACGGGTCACATAGGCAAACTTTTAAAATTATGAAAAACTAAAGGGGTCTTAACACCTGCTGATAAAAGGCAAGTATTATAATACCGGTCCTATTACTTGGGTACCTACCTTCTATTTGAAGTCAATTATATATTGTAAGCTAATTTTATAAGCTGATAAGCACTTTTACTTAGCCCGAATACTTAGTTCATGTTGAACAATAAAGATAAGTATCCTCTGATGGGCACAAAAACATTCATATATACTTATAAAAGCAAAAGGTGTTAAAAGTGACTAACATGAGTCCTCCCAAGACAACAATCATGGTCGACCTTATAATTCGTATGCTTAGATAGTTCCCTTTGAACTGGCGGACCTTTCGCTGCAATCATTGGTCACATTTTTAGATCAAAAACTAAAACATGTATAGTCACATTCTAAACAAATCCAAATGTCAATGTGTTTGGGGTGCGTCTTTGGAGTACTTCGTCTAATTAACACACTAGGATAAACACTAATAATCAAGAAATAATGTTTGGCAAACCATTTAAACACCTAGTGTTTGAAAATGCAACCCGAAATACCTATGTTTGTTATGCAAACAACATGCACATTTTTGGTAATGTTTAAAATACAAAACACCCTATTGATCCACTTTTTAAGGGTCAATAGAACCATATTTCCAAATAATGACATAACGCAATATAAATTGCTTCACTAAACATAAAGTATGGGTCTAAACCTGAAAATGAAGGATTATGAGCTTCCCTAATCCTTAGTTATCAAAGAACGCCATCCTTCGGCTTTTAGTAGACACTGGTGCATCAATAAGATTATTATACCTCAGTAATTCCTTTGTAAACATTGGAAAACCGCAGCCATTGGTGCCTTTCATTTTCATTAGATGTTCCAAGTTTCAAGCATAACTCTGTAATTGTATGATTCTCGTTGATTATAACATATCATTCCCGTTGTGTAATTATGACAGCAAGTGTGAAGTGCATAACCATACATACATACCAATGTCTGCTACAATTTAGCAACACACAAAAATTCAAATATTGCAATATAGCACAAAAGGAGATAAGAAGTAATAACTCAACAATACAAGACTAATTAAAGCCATCTTCACCTAATTGATTAGAAAAATGAGGTATAATGCATAAGTTTCCGACACGAGACATCAGTTTCTCATATAATGTTAAATTAAGAATTCAAACTAAACTAAATGTCTAAATGGCAGGACTTCATCAAAAACACCTAGTCCTAATTTGCATCCACATTATCGATTTAAAGTTATCTTATACCACAACTTTATTGGCATATCTTCACTTGTCGATGGTACTACTCCGTATTAGTTAATAGGGTCGATGCGAGAAGCATGTAACTAAGATAATTTCCAAGAGATACAACCTTAGGCTCATCTAAACTTGTGCGAAGGACCAAAACGACGCTTGAATGCAAAAGATAACGCATTTGACACCAGAGAAAGGCTTGTTTGGTCAACGTGCAACCAAAAACAAAAATTAACTTACACCATATAACAAAAAGGCTTTAGATTCAAATTATGCACTCAATCGGGGATGACTAAGTACTAATACCTTGTAAGCGTATCTTAAATTGAAATTATCATTCATATACTAAGCATTGCAAATTCCATTAAGAAATTGGGATTTGAAAATTTAGAATCCAATTAACAGACCAATCAATAACATATAAATTATAACCCTAAACAAAAATTAGGATTTCACAATTTCTAATCAGATTAAATACAAATTGCAAATTAACATACCTTCTACGAATTAAGTCAAAGGGTCCTGTGTTGAGTGAGAAAAACCATCTTTTTTTCAGAACACGAATCAGTTTTGTGGGTAGAATTGCAGCCATCAGCTTCCCGAGTGTTGATCAGGGTGCATCTAGTACCATCTCGATTAAAGCACTCTTGATCCATGGTTGCTATCATCATCAAACTGAAACTTTAAGAACAAATAAATGTAATCTAATTTCTTCATTCGAATGTTTTAGGATAATACTAAGCATTTGAATTGATCCGTGATTTTCTTGATATGAGTTTCAAAATTGAAACGCATCATAACTAACCAAGATAATTATATATTTGGTGATAGAATAAGTTAGTAAATGTAAATCTAATATGAGAGATATTTGGGAAAGTTGTAACTGAAGCATGATAGAGGCTAGATTGTAGCAAAGGTTTATGGCAAGAATTAATTGTCCAAAATACCCCCGACCTTTAGACTATTATTGCTTAGTCACCAAAATGTTCCCATATTGCCCCTTTGAGTCAGCATATACATTCAAAAAAGCATTTTACCATGTCCTTCATCAGAATTATTTCATGACTATGCTCCTTTATTTAGGTAGAAATATATATATATATATATATATATATATATATATATATATACACGTATAACTATGTTTACATGAGCTTAAAAGAAATAAGCGAGCTCGGCCCTAGCGTGAGAACGAACTGAATTTCATTTGAGTTTTATTTCCTTCAAACACTCATAATAAAATTAGTTGAGATCAAGCTTTGGTAAATGTGTTTCTCTGTAGCCCAACTCAACTCAAATTTGAGGCTTGAAACGAGCTCAAGCCCGAGCTCGAGTTTTATAATTATAAAAGAGTTGCTTTCAAACTTTGGCAGGCTCGGCTTGGCTCGTTTTCAACTTTTTAGGGTCATTTGAAAAAGGAAATGTCGATTAACATCATTGCAATATCTACCATCTTGTATTTATTTGTTATCCTAAAGGCTATAAAATTTTAGTATATCTACCCCGGATTGCATTATGTGTCTCACCTTAAAACAAATAATAAAGTGAGATATGAGAAAATGACATCAGAATAGTATTTGGTTTCAATGCTATTTTATCGGACTAGTATCTAATTAATTGCATAGTTATGATTAGACCGTTATAGTGCAGGAACAATATATGACATACGATATGCCTATGTCGATATATAATCATGCCCCTTAATATATGAGTTGACAAACACCTAAATAATTTGCGAATTTGACTAGCAACATTCTAGACCCTATGATTGTGGCCTTTTTTTCTTTGTCATCACCTTCACATGTCTAACATGATAATACAAGTTTTGTATCTTATAGAAATTAGTTAATTGCAAAAATAGTACTTAGGTGAAATTGAACGTTTTGCCCGCGTGGTTTGAAAAGTGCACGCGACCTTCCTGTCAGTAAATTTTGGTTTGTTTTCATCCAACAAAGTGAAATGACTAAAATACCCTTTAGTTCCCTTCTTTAATTATAGCTTGACTAAAGGTATTTTTTGATGTAAATTTACGTTGACTGCTTGAGCTTGGTAAAAGTGACCTCAGCCTTAATGAATATCTGGAGAGAAACATTGTTTTAATTTTCCTCAGAGTATTAGTCCTTCGACTCCTATCTGAGAAAAATAAATAACATCGTTACAAACATTTTTCCGGGGTGTTAATCTCGGACCAATCCGACGTAAGTGTAAGTAAAGGTATATGAGAGTAAATGCAGAGAAAAAAGTATGGTACCTGGAGAAGGTGTTGTGTCATCCGTCCTGGGGAAAATGAGCTCTCCTTTATACTATTTGGATACGATACAAGACATAAACATGGGCTCCTCCTTGTTATGTATTTTTCAGCTACGTTCATTTCAAGGACGGTGTCCTTGCACATGGACTGAACCTTAATCGTATTCTCGCTTTGATACCGCTGCGCTAAGACAAATCTAATAACTTCGAACCTTATAAGTCCTTCGACAATAACATCCATCTTCTCAGGAGTTCAGGTGGTGACATCCATACCTGACAAGTCCTATCGACAATTCCGCAACACCGGAGTGTAATGCATAAGTTTAGGCCCGAGTTAGTTTGGCAGGAGTATTAAGCTATATATCCTACCTCCGGACATACCTAGGAGACTAAAAACCATCATCATTCACCCAAGTTCTAGTATATGTCAAGCTAGCCTTGTCAGTACTACACTTTAAGTGTGTCCCTGCTCATTAATGTTTTAGCATAAGCGGACATGGCTTGTTTGTTGACCATACATTTCTTTGTGACTGTCAGCATTCAAAGGTAACTTCCCAACCGTCGCGTCTTTTCCTTATTTCCCTATAAATAGCAGCCTCCATTTTACTTTTTACCTTACCCCTGCTATAATAAAAAACACATATTGTTTCTGGAGCTATTGTTTTTGCTTTCTGCCGCTGCTTATTTTGCTTCAGATTCTTCCCCTTCCTAGGTATCTTTTTCTTTCCTCCTTATTTTTTCAATTATGGCCAAAAAGGATATGGATCTGTACCATTCTCGACTCACCCAGGATTGCCTAAAAGATTTGATCATTAAATATAAGATACCCCGTGACCTTCACCTCGGTTTCTTTCCTAAGAATTTGTGATGTCCGAGCTTCCGGACGATGCCATTGGTATTTATCATCGGATGTTTGATTTTTCTGGTGTTCACATTCTTTTTTCTTCATTCCTTCTGGCCCTTATCAAACATTACAGGGTTTATTTCTCTCAGTTGGTCCCCCTGGGTCTGAATAAGGTAATTACTTTTTAGGTTCTTTGCCGGTCCTTGCAAATAAAACCAACAGTGGCATTGTTTAGGGTTTTCCAGACTTTATGCAAACAGGGTGATTGGTTTTCTTTTGCCAAGCGTCGTGCTCCTTCTCCGGTTTGCATTGATGATAATCGCTCTTGTATGAAGCATTAGAAAAGTGGTTTCTTCTTGATCGATCAGAGGTTCATTCCTGACTCCATGGTCTAGAGACATCCAAGTGCAGCGATTGATGATCCTCGGCCCGCTGCTAGCTCTTTTAGCATGGTTGATGTCTGCCGTTTGAGTGCGCATGTGATAAAGCTGAGGGATATGCCTAGGGGTATTGGATTTATCTGGGAAGAGCCGTGTTTGTGATTCGGTACTTCGGGGTGCCAATGCAAATGGTATAGGGGTGGGTTTTGACTATGTTTTGTTATATCTTTGCCTTTTGTTGCTTGCATTCATTGTTGTCTTCCTTTTTTGCAGTTATGGGTATTTATGATTTTCTCTGCCTTCCTGAGTGGATCGGTGCTGAGGTTCAGGAGGAGCCTCATCATGATATCAGACCGACCCTTCAGAGGCTTCCCTTTTATTGCACTCTGTCTGCTGCTGCCGATGCTGTTATTCCGGATCCTATTCCAGATGATCTTGCTGTGGGTACTCATAGTGCCAAGATTCTTGCCAAGGATGAAGTTTCTCAGAAGCGAAAGGCCTCTACTTCTGGTGCCACCTCGAGCCATGTTGCCAAGCACACTAGGTCTGCCTTGGCTCAATCGTCTAGTAGTACTACTAGCCCTGGTCCGTTTATGAATGACTCCGATAATGAAAGTGATGACGATGATGACGCTTGTGTTGAGATTTTGTTAGTTACCCCCATTCGTTCTGCTGATGTGATCCCCTCTTCAGGGAACCTGGGCGGGAGTTCTGCTGCTCCCGCTGCTGAAGTAACTAGCACCTGAGGTATGTGTTTTTGGTCTTTAACTTGTTTGTGTTATTGTCTTCTTTCTTTGTCTTAATATGTCTTTATTTTGCAGATTCTTAAGGCAAGGACATTATGGTCAATGATGCTGCTGCACTGTCTGTTGGTGCGAGCTGACCGAGGCCATCCTCCGGACCTACCCCTTCATTTAGAGATGTCTCCGGAGATGCTATTCATACGGACTTCTTTCCCTTTTCTGGTGGTCCTTATTATGCTGTCTACCCTGAAGGTGGTGTTGCTGGGAATTACGAGTTTACTCGCGAGGAGTGGGATGCTCTCTACCAGCCTACTTTCGGGGTTCTGACCAAGGAAGTCTTTAAGGATCTTGTTGTTTGTAAGATGGTGGTGGACCAGTTTCCCACACTGGGAGAAATGGTCTGAGTTAAAACCTTGTCTGATGATCAGTTACTTGTGAAGATGAGTGTGTTGCATTACATGATAATGTCGCACGGCGGTGAGCTTCTTGCTCGGTATCGTGGCTTGCTTCAGTCTCAACATGAGTATGTGTTATCAGCGGATTCTAGGCTGAAAGTTTATGAGGAGAGGCTTGGTGGTTTGACTGAGCTGGAGCTTCAAGTGTCTACCTTAAAGAGGCAGGTTTTTGGGCTTAATGACAAACTTTCCTCAACCGATACTTCTTTTGCAAAGTTCAAGGCTAAGGGTAGGATAGGAAGAAAAAGATCAAGTCCCTCATTAAGAGTCTGGATAACTTGCATGTTGAGGTGGCTCGTCTCTCTACTGACTTAAACCGAGCCACTATTTTAGAGGCTGAAAAGGATGAGGAGATCATTCGTTTGAAGGCCGCTCCTCTGGGGTTTGCATCCTTCTTTCGCGACCAGTTCCAGGGTTTGGTCCAAAAGTTTCTTGCTTCTGATGAGTTTAGCAGAGTTCAGGGTGAACTTCTTTCTTTGGTTGCCAGTGCTGGGTTTGAACGCGGGCTAAGTATGCATCAAACTAAGGATGAGTTTGCTGATTTGTTGAAGAAGATGACTCATTTTGTGACTGATGCACAAGGTAGGCTTGCTAAAGCGTCCCCTCTTGTTGCTCAAACTGATTATGCCTTTCTCAATAAGATTTCTAAGCATGCCGCTGAACCTCTATCTGTTATCCTTCAACTCGAGCCTGACAAATTGGCTCGTCCAGCCAACGTCCCTGCTTCAAAGGATGCTCGTGTTTCTCCTTCTTTTGCAAATGAGTCGACTGTGACACCTGCTTCTGAATCCTTAAAGTTTCCTACTAATGTTGTCCCTGCTTCCTCTGTCGTTGCTTCAGAGCAAAATGAGGAGTGGGTGAATGTTATGGTTGATGGGTCAAACCCCGAGATTGCTGATGGTGCTACCAATGCTAAGTCCAGAAGTGTCTTTGTGCAAGGAACCTCTTGTGCTCTTGATGACACTATTGGAGTGACCGCGGTAGGGTCGGAGCGTGCTTCCTCTAACCCTAGTGATGTTGTTGTGGCCCTTTCCGCTGGTAAAAAAGGTGATGGTTCCTTGCCCTCTTCTGCTGCTGATGAAGAGGCCGCTGCTAACCCCTATGGGGTTTAGACTTAGTTGTTCCTTTTATTTCTTTTTCTTTTTTTGTAAGTCTAATTTCTGTTTGGGGAGGGCGTGTGGTATGCCACACTTGTTGCTCCGAGCTTAGGGAAAACTGACTGTAGATGTGTGGTTGTTCATCCAGCTGATCCTGATTCATGCCACCCACCTAAGCCGAATGGCTTCCCCTGGGACCTTTAGTATAGCTGGTCAAGCCTCCGTAGGTTCGATGGGCCTAATATTGCTTTTTCCAAGCAGGGATTGAATTGTCACGCATGACCCTTGAACTTGCCTGGATACTAGCTCGTTAAGTTTGTAACTTTTCTTCCATGTAACTGCCGGTCATATCCAGTTGTTTTAGACTTGTAATATGTATTTCAGTTTCTAATGTAATGTACATTATGGTTTCATACGTTGTTTATTGTTGCATCGGCCCACTTGTAATGTTCACACATTTATGTTCAGCACTTTAGCATTGGTTTATGTCCCCCAAACGCCTTATGTTTAGCCCGTCGATATTGTTTTGGGTTGGTTCGGATGTTTCCATTTGTCACCGTCCATATGCCAGAGTAAATGTTTATTTGCTATGTCCGTACATATTATAGGTTTCTTGTGTTTCTTTCCTCATTAGTTGTTATATGTTCCCTCTACGACGTTGTTGTTCATCGGAGTTGTTTGCTCGGAAGGAGGGGATCATTGTGTCTCTCCCTCCGGCCCCATGCTAAAGTTTTTGTGTTTTAACTTTGCCTTCCCATATGTGTTTCGTGTTTATGGGGTAAGTATGTTCCTTTATCATTATCCAAAGGTAGCGAGCCATCCGGAGCTTACCATGCTTCGTGTTTGCATCTTTGTTACTTGGCCAACAGAGTTTGATTTCATCATGTTAAAGCAAAAATCAAATACTTAAATATAAGAACATAAGGGCCCTCCGAGGTAAGCTAGCACTTTGAAAATGGCTACCTCGGACGGGTTACATAATGCTACTAAGGATGTGTTGTGATTACAAATTCATTCAATTACTTCTGCTAGTTTCCCAATCGTAGTTAGGCTTTTTACTGGTACCTTGGGTGTTGTTCTTTCCACTTCGACCGATGGTCTTATCTTGATTCCCACCAAAACTTCTTGGTTGAGGAATTCCAGCTTTATAGTCTCCAACCATGTTAACACTTCTGTTTTGGAGTTCAAGATTTTGGAAAGATGTGTGATCCGGTACCTGTGGAATGGGGCTGTTGCATTCATAATTTCTTCCTTGTACTTCCTTTCCGGATCCGTTGTTGATGTATGGTTTCCTTCTATCTAAGAAACCAATGTTAGTGAATCAATGAAGACGTGCAAGTCTTTCATACATTTGCTAACAGAGGCGACTAGTCCTGCCAATAATGCCACACAATCCATGGCATGGTCGGATGCGCTAAAGTTCAAGCGGATGGCATACGAGTGCATCTTTTCATCGGGACTGACTAGGATTATCCCTAAACCTAAACCTTCTTTGATTGCGTCCTT
>BQNB010118934.1:0-20904 GCA_026074375.1 Tanacetum coccineum
AATATCTCTCAATTATTTTTGCTCATAAAATCACTCTTTTCTGTTTTTATTCACACATCTCTCTTTCTATTTTTTTTAACTCACAATTTCTATCTTTTCTTTTTCCTCACTATTTCACACAGAGTTTGTACACTTTGCCATCAATTCTAATAGTTTCATACTGTCCTCTCCACTTCTAAGTGTGTAACCTCTTGAGAGAGGTGGATCACTAGACTATTTAGATGTAGTCTCAAACCTAGTTTGAGCATCTACACCCCCCAATATGGTATCTTGGCACCTAAGACCACTACCTGAACCAATTCCCTAAAGACTTGATCCATTAAGTGTTGCCATGGATTGGGTCCTATTGATGTTACCACTGTCCTGCTCTGCTTATAAGCTAGAAGCAGTAGTGGCAGCCCTTCCCATTTTGTCGCCCAACTCCTTATGGACATTCTCATCACCAACCTTTACAAGAGGACCACTAGACTGAGGTATCTTGGTGTCCCGACCTCTGTTGACATGCCTAGATGTTTTTGATTCTTTTTAACACACTTTTGATATTACATATCCTTCCATCCATGCTTTAACTATATAGTGAAATGAGTAGCCTCCCCTCAAACAATGCTTCAAAGGTTAAGTATTTGCTTAACAGTTGTAAACTTGGCTCTTATGACATTCCAATAGTACTATCTTTTGCCTGGCAGTACTAATTTTCTCCCAGCAGTATTAAGAGATGCCTAACAGTATTAACTATGTCTTTAATAATTATACAACAACATGTGTCTATTCATCACAAGCATACTAGAAAAGACTAGATATACATGTGAGAATTCATGGGGATCCATATTTATGCATAACCCATGAATAAAAGTTAAAAACTGTTATTCAAAAACATTAACTTCCTCTCAAACAGTACTTCAGAGGTGAAGCATTCAACATCAGGTATTCAATATGCTTAACCCATAATCCAGCAATTGATTCTGAATCCAGAGTACTTGTCCACAACAACTAGCAGCAGCCACATATTCAGCTTCAGTAGTAGAGGTGACAACTACAGTTTGATTCTTGCACTGCTAAGATATCAACCTGTTTCCCAAAAACTAACAACCTCCAGTTGTTGACTTCCTATCTTGAGTTGCTCCAGCATAGTCACTATCAGTATAAGCAACTAGTTCAAATGGAGAATCCCCAGAATACCAAAGGCCTAATGTTGGTTTGCCTTTCAAATATCTAAAAATTCTCTTTACAGCTAAGAGATGTGATGTCTTTGGATTAACTTGAAATTTGGCACATGCACATACTGCAAACTTAATATCTAGCCTAGATGCTGTGAGATACATCAAAGACCCAATCATAGATCTATAGAGATGTACATCAACATCATCAGCATCTCCATCTTTAACTAAAGGCTTTTCTAAATCAACTGGAGTTGAAGCAGACTTCACATCAGTGTAGGTAAATTTCTACAAAATCTCAGCTACATATTTATCCTGACTGATAAATATTCCATCTTCCTTCTGCTGTAGTTGTAATCCTAGAAAGACAAGAATAAGTTCAACCCATAGAACTCATCTGAACCTTATCCTTCATAAGCTTCTCAAACCCAGTACACAGTTCCTTGTTAGTAGAGCCAAAGATAATGTCATCAACATAGACCTGTACAAGAAAAATATCTCCTTTTTGCTTCTTGATAAACAATGTCTGATCTATCTTCCCTCTTTTAAAACCATTGCCCAACAAATAGTTAGCCAAGGTTTCATACCATGCTCTTGGTGCTTGATGCAACCCATAAAGTGCCTTGACCACCTTGTAAACTTTGTCTGGATGGTCAGGTTCTTAAATCACTGTGTGGTTGAGAAACATAAACCGTCTTCCATCAATAGTTCCATATAAGAAAGCACTCATCTCACATCATTTGATATACAGAAAACCCAAAAAAGAAGCATAGCCAAAAACAATATTATTGCCACAATTCTTGCCATAGAGCAAAAACATCTTCATAGTCTAAATGAGGTCTGTTATTTGGCATAATGGGCTAAGAGCTGGGGCTTGGGTGCTTGTGTTGGGGCCTAAGGGGCAAGGGTGCTTTTTATTAAAAGCCTAAATTTAAAATATGTATTAATTTTTAAACTTGTTGGCAAAATGGGGCTGAAGGCTGTGGCTTATTATTAGTAAAATTATTACTAAAAAGGACATAATTAAATAAATTTTTAATGTATGTTAGATATTTTTAGGGGTATATAAGTAATTATTGGTTCATAAGCCTCGGGCTAAAGTTTTTAGCCCCTTTTATGGGGCTGGGGCTTATAAAGGCTTATGACTTCATAAGCCCGCGTGACAAACGGGGCTTATTTTATAAGCCGGCTTATTTTAAAAGCCCAAGCCCCAATAAGCCCCTACAAGCCCTTATCCAAACACACCCTATCACAATCCCTCTTTCATCTTTCTTGTTTCTGAAGACCCATTTTGTTCCAATGGCTCTCTTTTCAATAGGCAAATCCACAAGTATCTAAACCTGTTGGAGTTTGAATTGCAGAAGTTCTTCCTGCATTGCTTCCACCCAAGATGAATCAGATAGAGCTTTAGCAATGCTTGTGGGTTCAATCTGTGATAGGAAACAAGCATATAAACAAGTATTCAGGGTATCATGTGTTTTTTGTTCATATACAGCATTGAGAAACCCTTGTTCAGAAGTAGGTTTTGTCATTCTTCTTGTCTGAACAGATGACTTCACATCACCAATCACATTTTTAATTGGGTGATCTGTATGAATTCTTGTATTGGGAGTGGTTGGAACTGTATAGGAATTTGTGATGTTCCCCAAATCAAATTCTGGTTCATCTTTATTATTGAAGAACTCAACATGAGTGGCTTTAAGTGTATGACTAGCTCCCATACATGTCTTTAGGGCTATCTTGATCATATGAACTAGCAGTATTAACTGATGGACCAACAGTGTTAAGTTTAAAATGCCTAGTATTAACTTTAGGACTGGCAGTATTAACATGTTGTCCAACAGTATTAATTTCTTTTGGACTGCTATCCTCTTCATACTTGTCTTTTTCATCATTCTCATTATCTGGACCATCTTCAATCTGCTTTTGATCACCAGCAGCAGATTTTGGTTCACCATTATCAACATCCTTAGAAGGTGAATCAAAGTATGAAGCATCTTTCCAAATTGGCATCACAATGCAATCTTGACTGATTTCTTCTGATGTACCTGCATTAAGTTCTCCTTGTATACCTGCAGATTCATTAATGATTGTACCTGCAGCAACTGGTACATAATTCATAGATTGAGTTAGAGAATCAATATCAAACAGCCACTTTGGACCATTCCCTTCTATCATAGGCTTATTCTCTAAAAACCCAATATGCAAGTTTTCTTCTACCCTCCTGGTTCCAGTGTTGTATACCCAAAAAGCTTTACTACTCAAGGAACATCCAACAAAGAAACCTTCATCACTTTTGCCATCAAACTTGCCTAAACTGTCTAAAGTATTAAGAATGGTAACATGACATCCAAATGGTTTCATAAAGCTTAAAGCTGGTTTAAAACCTCTAAAAAGTTCATAAGATGTCTTGTTATGAGGCTTGACTACTAAGACCCTATTCTGTACATAGCAAGCAGTACTAACTGCTTTAGCCCAAAATATGGTATGTAACTTAGAGTCAGCTAACATTGTTCTAGCAGCCTCAATTAGTGTCCTATTTCTCCTCTCAGCCACACCATTCTGCTAAGGAGTCCTGGCTACACTATATTCCCTCTTAATACCTTTTTCTCTACAAAAATCATCCATATCTTTATTCTTAATCTCTGTTCCATTATCACTCCTGATTATTTTCACTTTCTTATCCACAAGGTTTTGTATTTCTTTGATAAACTTCTTAAGAATCTCACTGGTTTCATCCTTGGTTGATAAAAAGAAAACCCATGTAAACCTGTTATAATCATTAGTGACTACTAAGCAATACTTCTTATGCATTAAACTACTCACAAAGGTTGAACCAAACAAATCCGTATGAAGCATAAACAAAGGCTTAGTAATTGGATTTAGAACTTTAGACTTACAAGAAGCTCTGTGTTGCTTTCCTTTAAGACAAGTAACACGGGTTTAGTCATTTTCAAAATGTTTTTAGGCAATCCTCTTACAAAATTATCCTTAACAAGCTTATTTATGGGAGATGATTTGCACACTCATCAAATTGATTGGCACACTCGAATTATGTGTATCTTGACATTTATACCCCTACATCACTTAATAAAATGTGCAAATGTTAGGGGTATAATAGGCATAACACACATAATTTGAGTGTGCCAATCAATTTGGTGAGTGTGCAAATCATCTCCTTTTTTAAGGTATTATTAAAAGACAATTTTTTGGTAGTGACAGATCGATGGCTTGTATGATAATTCGAGAATTTGAGTATGCCTTAGTCATAACTTTAGCTCTTACGTCCTAACATTTATCACCAAACCAAAAAAATGCTTAGTGATTTGGGGTAATAAGTTTTCTAAACAACCCGTGGCCAAAACAATTAAACAAGTATTATAATGCATAAATAATCTTGCAGATCTAGGGTTTGGATCTAAAGGGTTTCGCAAGATTAGCCTCTTACAAAATACAATTTGTCTTAGATCCATTTTCAATCATTCAATCATTCATCTATTCATCATAATAATCATTCATTAATCTCCAGAAATCCCTTCAATCCAAATAAAATAAAATAAAATAATTTATTTTTTTATAAAAATAGTTTGTAACCTTTAATCTAAATAATGTACTTATATACTATTTACATTCCTAGTTTTTCATCTTTAGTATACTTTATAGATTAAGAAGTATATTTCTTATACTTAAAATTTTTTTGAGTTGTCATATACTTAATGTTACTTCTTTATACAAAAGTCAATTTATAATTTTTGGCTGAAAAACTTACTTTTACCATTTTTGACACCATTTTCAAACCATAATGAATTGTTAGCTATCCAATTGGGTCCCATGTATCTACATGATTTTTATGCTACATCTCATAGTTTTAGGTTTTTACTCAACTCAGTGTGCAATTTAATGACTTTAGATACGATATGTTCCAGCAAGGCAGAATTTGACTACTTTTTGGTAAAATGATCAATATCTCATGCAATTTTTACATTCAAGTGTTGATTCAAATTGCTACAAGCTCATAAAACATTTGTACCAACTTAGAAAGTCAAAACAATTATTTAATCATACTCTAAAGGTGTCAAACGTTTTCTGTTCAATTCTGCCCAATTTTTCTAGGATTTCCACCATGTTTTAAGTTAGTTTTATCCATTTTCAACCTAATCTAGTACACACAAAACCCCAATAAACTCTTGATCATCATATTCATCATATTTACAATTACATTTATAAATAAAATACAAGAAAATACAAGAATAACTAAAAATAAGTAAAGGTTTATACCCACTAAATGATGCAAGTGATGATTTTCACCCAAAACAAATGTGACTCTTTTACACCAAGCCTTGAATCTTAACCCAATACCCCTAGATCACCATCATTCCTCCATGCAATGACCCTATGAGTACTTGAATTAATTCAGCCCCTAATGTGTATAAACTCTTGCTCAAAACCCCTCTTGATCACTTTAAAAATGAAGTAAACTAGCTAGGTATTCATCTCAACTAGCTATAATATTTAGGTTAGGTAAATTTTTGATGGAATTGGTGTTGTAAGGTTGATGGTTCACGGCAAGAACAAGGGGGAGAGAGGAGTGTGTGTGGTTTCTTGTAAACAATGGGAGAAGTAAAGAGTTGGATGGTTTTATAACTCTTACACATGCAAAGTGGCTAAGACAAGTGTCTTAGACACTTGTCCTAAGAAGGACACGCCACAAGGGTGGTGTTGGTGTATGATTTTGTGTTTTAATTTTTATAAATCTTAGTGTTTAGTGTATAAATTTTAAGATAGGTAGGTAGTTTTGAGGCTAACGGGTACAAACGTAAAATAAAACGAGAGTTAAGGCGAAACCACGAAGTAAAAACGAACAAGTTAAAAATAGTTCTACGAAAATCGTGATACTTCTCTGAAAATTTTAGTTTTCGTACGGTACGAGTCGAACAATAATTATAAACATTGTTCTTAAAATTTTTACGTAAGGTACGAAAAGAAAATGCACGCATACGAAAAATAAAAACGAATGAAATAACAAATATTCTACGGCATTTTGAAAATATAAATGTCGATGCTTTATCGTAAGATCTCCGGTGACGACGCGAAAATTACCATTGTAAGCCCTAATTTGCTTCCATTTAGTCGTGAGTTCATACTTCAACATAAAAATGAAAATTATAATTAATACTCGAGAATAAAATAACGACCTGAAATTGACGGATTGTCACAGCCTTCCTTCCTAAAAAGGGATCTTCGTCCTCGAAGATCGATTCATTTTCTTGCCCTTTTTTTTTAATTTTAGTTTTTTTGTTTGTTATTTAATATGGAAGATTTTTAAGGGATTTTTATTTTTTATTTTTATAAGGTATGTTGTTTTCAAACATTTTATTTTTTTTTTTTGTCTTGTTGTTGTTTTTGTAGATTTTTAGATTTTTTTTATTCTAGTAATAGAGAATAAAAAATTATAAGGATAACAAAAAACACGAAAAAATTAAAATGAAGTATGAAAATAAAAAAAACGAAACTTTGGAAGAACAAACACCCACCCCCCTACATTCCTCCCCCGAAACAAGAACCCTGTCTCCCCCCGCAGAGTTACCACACAACCCCCAAGGACAACACATACCCCCGAGACACCGGACCACTCATAGAGAAACCAACGTCCCAAAACCTTCACGTGCAACGTCCAATGTCAAGATAAATAACACCACAAACACCACGAAAACCAATGGAACAACAATGAAATGTAATTACTCGCGATCCATATTTCATCAAAAGGGTAAGACAAGAAGCAACCTCCGATAGACATTACTTCAAGTTTCGAACCAAGGCATGTTAATTGTATACCCTTGAAGCACTTGGGGTAATCCCAGATATATGCACCGGACCTATACTTGATAAAATCTAGAATGGTCCAATATAACGGGACTTAATTTCCCACGTTTTCCAAATTCGAACAACACTTTCCACGGAGATACTTTTCAGCATAACTTTGCACCCCACCGCGAACTCCAAAGGGTTACGTCTCACCAACTCATAACTTTTCTGTTCTACTACGAGCAGCATAATAACCGGGTTAATTTGGATATGCACAATCATCTCCTGTCTTTCACGTATCATTTCAGGTCCCGTGAGTTGGGCATCTCCAACCTCACTCCAACATACAGGCGATCTACATTTTCTTCCATATAGAGCTTCAAAAGGTGCGGCTTATAATACTAGTGTGATAACGATAATTGTATGATAATTCAGTCAAAGGTAATGCTTACCCAGCCACTACCAAAGTCAATCACGCAAGCTCCACATTCTTCAATTTTGTATCGTCCTTTCACTCTGACCATCAGTTTCAGGATGGTAAGCAGTGCTCATATCTAAATTTGTCCCCAAAGATTTTTTAGAGATCTCCAAAACCTTGACGCGAAACGAGGGTCTCTGTCTGAAATAATCGACACAGGCACCCCGTGCCTACAAACAATCTCCTTCAAATACAATCGAGTGAGCTTCTCCATCTTATATTTCTCATTCATCGGAATAAAGTGAGCAGATTTAGTTAATTGGTCAACAATGACCCAAATTGAATCATAACCAATGATGTCTTGAAACCATTTAAATGAAATCCATTGTAATTCTCTCCCATTTCCAAACAGGGATTTCCGGCTGCTGAAGTAATCCTGACGGCTTTTGGTGTTCAGCCTTGACTTTAGCACATGTCAAGCACTTACTGACATATGTCGCAATATCAGCTTTCATATTAGGCCACCAGTATAAATTTCTCAAATCATGGTACATTTTTCGATCCAGGGGGGGAATGAATGGAATATTTTGATTTATGAGATTCCAACATGATTAGGTCTCTCAATCCTCCAAATAATGGTAACCATACTCGTCCCTTCAGACATTTCGTACCAACAGATCTAACTTCAAACGGCTTCCCTTCGCCACGAAATCCTTCAGCACCAATGTTTTCCTTCTTGCACGCTTCAACTTGTGCATTTCGAATCTGTCCAAGTAAATTGTTATGTACCGTCACCACTAAGGCACGCACTCGAATCAGTTCCTTATCTTTCCTGCTCAATGCATCAGCAACAACATTTGCCTTTCCCGGGTGATAACGAATAACACAATCAAAATCACTCAGGAGTTCGATCCATCTACGCTGCCTCATATTTAGCTCTTTTTGATCTAAAATGTATTGTAGGCTTTTGTGATCGGTGTATACCGTACATTTAGTGCCATACAAATAATGTCTCCATAATCAAAGAGCAAAAACCACCGCTCCTAATTCCAAGTCATGGGTCGTATAATTTTCTTCATTCTTTCTAAGTTGCCTAGAGGCGTAAGCAATCACCTTTTCTCGCTGCATCAACACAGCTCCAAATCCTTTAAGAGACGCATCGCAATTCACAACAAAGTCTTCACTTCCTTCAGGTAGTGATAATATTGGCGCACTACACAATTTCAGCTTTAATGTTTGGAATGCCTCCTCTTCATCGTCGCCCCACACATACGGCTTATTTTTCTGAGTGAGTTTAGTTAAGCTTGGATATTAGAGAAAACTCCCTAAATAAACCTCGATAATAACCTGCCAAACCCAAAAATTGTCGCACTTCCGTGGTGTATCGTGCAGCCCTATTTTTTAATGGCTTCAATCTTGCAGGATCGACATGAACTCCATTACTATCTATCACATGGCCAAGGAATTGCACGGAATCAAGCCAAAAATCACACTTTGAAAACTTAGCGTACAACTTTTCGCTCCTTAGCAAATCTAAGATAGTCTTCAAATGTTTATCGTGTTCTTCTTTATTCTTGGAATAGATCAGAATGTCATCGATGAATACAATCACGAACTTATCAAGATACGGCTTGCACACGCGATTCATCAAGTCCATGAATACTGCAGGTGCATTAGTCAGTCCAAAAGGCATTACCTGAAACTCATAGTGTCCATAACGAGTTCTAAATGCTGTAATTGGAATGTCTTCCTCGCGTATGCGAAGTTGATGATAACCAGACCGCAAATCAATCTTCGAATAAACACTAGAACCTTGCAGCTGATCAAATAAGTCATCAATCCTCGGTAATGGGTATCGATTCTTGATCGTTAACTTGTTCAGTTCACGGTAATCGATGCACATTCGGAACGATCCATCCTTCTTTTTCACAAACAACACCGGAGCTCCCCATGGTGATGAGCTCGGTCGAATAAAACCTTTCTCCGATAACTCTTGCAGTTGCTTAGACAACTCCTTCATTTCAGATGGTGCTAAACGATATGGCGCACGCGCCACAGGTGCAGCACCAGGAATAAGATCAATACGAAATTCAACTTGCCTGGGTGGCGGAAGTCCGGGTAGTTCATCAGGAAATACCTCAGGAAAATCTCGGACAACAGGGACATCTTCTAATCGTTTCTCCTTGGATTCTTGTTCAGTTACTTGAGCTAAGAATAGCTCACAACCCTTCTCGATATACTTTTGAGTCTTAATGCAGGAAACGATCTTTAATCGGGAATTATTTCTATTACCTTCGATAACCAACGTCTTACCTTTTAGGGGAATTCTAACCTTTTTCTCTCCACATAAAATAGCAGCATCATATCTTGATAACCAATCCATCCCAATAATGATATCAAAACTTCCCAGTTCTATTACCATCAAATCGATTGGAAAAGAATGGTTTTTAAAAGGTATAAGTGTAACATCCTAATAATACAAATTAATTGGTACTTACTACTTTTCCGTCGGCCAGTTCGACTTCATAGCTAGTATCTAACTCAACCGGTTTAATATCAATAAGGGTACTAAAATTTGTAGATACAAAACTTTTATCGGCACCCGAATCAAATAAAGCAGTAGCATATCGGTTGTTAAGTAAGAACGTACCAGTAACGACTTTCGGATCTTGTTGAGCATCCACAGCTCCTAACTTGTAGACAGCTCCGCGATTATTTCCATCCTGACCATTCCTTCTCAATGTAGGGCAATCTTTCTTTAGATGACCCTTTTTGTTGCAATTGAAACAAGTCACTTCTCTCTTGTCTAGGCACCTACAAAAAGCAGTCTTGTGCCCTAACTTGCCACACTTACCGCACTTCCAGCAATCCCGCCATTGAACTTCTTGTTCTTGCATTTCGGACAAACCTCGTTGTCATTTGATGCAACATTGGTCATGGCCCCAGCATTAGCCCTCCTTTGATTTTGTCGGTTGTTGTGGTCACGTCGGTTGTCACCACGACCACCACGGTCTCCTTCACCCTTTCTCTTTTCACCCTCCTGAACTTCATCAGTTTTATCTTGGATTATCTGCCCCATAAGCTGATAAGCCATACGGACAGCATGATCAATGGTAGCTGGTTGCGACGAGGTCACATCACCACGTATGTTCTTCGATAATCCACGAATGTATTGCTCTACCTTCACTTGCTCCGGCTCCACCATTCTGGGACACAACAGGGCGTTCATGGAATCGGTTTGTATATCCATCAATGTCAGTCCCTTTTAATCTCAAATTGTACAATTCTTGCTCTAGTCGTTGCAACACACTTCGAGGACAAACCCTCGTCCAACCACTTTCTTACTTCAGCCTATGGGGTACCATTTGCAGCATCAATACCTATGGAAGCAGTTCTTCCATTCCACCAGGTCAACGCCCGACCTTGGAGAGTGGCGGTTGCAAATTTCACCTTGTCCTTTTCCCTACAGTCGCTTATTCGAAACACAGACTCCAATTTCTCAAACCACTGACATAAACCCACGGCACCTTCAGTGCCTTTAAAAGTGTGTGGATTACACTTCATGAAGGTCATGTAAGTACACCCAGTAATTTCAGCTTCCACTGGTCCGGCGCCACCAACTCCAGCACCACCGGCTCCATCACCACCGGCTCCAGCACCACCGGCTCCGTCACCACCGGCTCCAGCACCACTAGTTCCAGCACCACCGGTTCCAGCACTACCGGTTCCACGATTCATATTTGCCATAAACTCATTCATGGATGTGGTAACTTGATCTCTAATAATCTCGCGCATACGAGCCTCCGACATAGGTTTTGGCGGCATGATCCTGTTACAACACAAATCAAATCATAATGAGTATTCATTCAATGATTGTATTAAGCAAAAGGAACAATTTAGGAGAAACAATAAAAGAAAGGAAAGGTAATAACAACACAATGTAGAATTAGTACCAAAAGATAATATTTCATTAATTAAGAACTAGATACAAGTTGCATAGTTTTACATTACATGTGATCACCTAATGTTACACAACCCAAAATTTCTAGTCCTACTAACCGAAGTCTCGGTTTAGTTAGTAATTTACAAAATACATCACAACTGATAAACTAATCTAACGAGAGTCACTAGGTGGTCCTCGTGGCTCAACGGGTCCATCATCCTTGTCCGACTTCTTTGACTTCTTCCTCGAACGTCCATCATCTTCATCATCAGAGGGCGGCTTAGTGAACCGCTCCCTTACGAACCATCTCCAAATAAAATCTCCTGTTCCAACCAATGGACTCATGCAACCTCCGCTCCGCAACTAGCACTATCCATGCTAGCAAACACTAACGCATCTCCTATTCCTTCAACGTCTTCTTCAAAAGTTGCATTTTCCCCATACACAAGAAATCTTCAACCTCTCACCACATTACACAAAGTCTTTCACCTTACCCAAGTCCATGATTAAGTATCTTTCTTCCTTCTCACCTAACTGATCTGCGAGTCCAAAAGAGCAGTCTCAGTACGATTGGTACCCACCTCAGCCTCAATAAGTCTAGCTCGAGTACGGGTAGCCTCCAAGTCATGCCTCAATGCCCATGGTTCCAATCCTCCAACATGTGATGAGTCACGTGCAGCAGATGACTCTCCCACCTCATACATACCCCTCGGGAAATCACGGACAGCAAACGGCCTTTGGGTAGCAGTCCCAAGAGTAGGCCTAGGTGCAATATCAGCCTCTTCATCCTCCGTCTCAGAATCAGATGATACAGAATCGGATGACTCTACATTAGGTGGCTCAGCAATAGGGTGGCGTCAGAAAATTAAGAAGACTCGTAAGTGGGACGGGGTTTGGTCACCCTCAACCTCATATGGAAAGATCAACTCTGCCTCATTATCAACCTCAATCTCGACATCCTCCTCCTCGATATCCTCATCCTCAATATCCTCATCATTAACATTCTCATTCATATCATCATCTTCCTCTAACCAACCATTCATGTTACCGGGCTGTGGGTTAGGATGTTGGGCAAACTGATCCCCATGCCCATTGTTGGGTTCTGGTTCTTCTTCCGGTTCTTCCTCAGGTTCTTCCTCCTCATCCCCATCATAATCTACTAGCTCCTCATCATCAGGAATGTCCACCATTTCATTGGGATCATGGGCATCCTCAACGTGGTTCGGCTCGTTAGGGGAGTTAGGGTTCTCCATGACAATCTGCGTCGTATAAATATCTCGTATTAGTATTAATTTAATCCATAATATAAACATTTAATAAATTTACAACATATAAATACCTTATATATATATCAAAATAAAACTTCCTCAATCCGGTCCTTGTCGGTGATTCGGAGTTTCTTCTTTCACCATTATAGTCAAAAGATTTCAAAAATTCTTTTGTTCATTTTCTTCTTTTGAAAATCTTTTGTTCTCTATAACTTAAGCTCTGATACCAATCTGTAACACCCTCAATTCAGCTCGGTCAGCGGAAGGGTCCAATGGTGTTACTTATTAGCACAATAACTCAAATCATAGAAACGCCTCGAAAAGAGACGTTTTAGGAAAATTTCATTCATCGAATAATAAAAGTTTACATCACGGTCCCAAATTAAGTTTAACAGTATCATACAATATTTTACAAACGTTTTCGAATGAATAATTAAAATTAGGGCGGGCCTCAGTTCTATCAATCCGAATTACCTTCAAGGACCTGAGATAAAACATGCTAAAAGTCA
The DNA here is from genome assembly GCA_026074375.1 of Tanacetum coccineum. Lineage (NCBI taxonomy): Eukaryota > Viridiplantae > Streptophyta > Magnoliopsida > Asterales > Asteraceae > Tanacetum > Tanacetum coccineum. The sequence goes on from BQNB010118934.1 coordinate 13,101, forward strand.
ACAATAATGTTGAGTGAATCATAAGATTATATATGTAGAAACAATAAAAATTTTCCGACACAGTATCTAATTTTTCAAATTACAGATATAACGATGATGTATTCAGACATCAATATAGGGGATTATTATAAGCCTACATGACATCGAACCTTATACCAGATATATCAGTAATTTTGCCCACTATGCACCCTCGCTATGAGTGCCTCTTATTCTCTATACAATGCATCCGTGGTGTTATGTTCCCAACACAAGACGATAGCTAGTCGTCACGGATCGGAGGTGGTAACTCCAAAGGGTGGGGGGGGGGGGGGGGGGGGGGGGGGGGGGGGGGGGGGGGGGAGGGACTATTTCACGTATAAGCGTATGCCGTATTCCCGGCAATTAACAATTCATGATATTTCCGCGGGACTTTTTATTTAGCGAGTTAAAGCTAACTTATAATAATCAAGGCTACTAGCATACATTCGGGTCCCTTGTGTTCTATTTTAAAAACAAGCATGTTATCTCCCCCGGTTTCTAAAACAATTAAAGGTGGTAAAAATGCGAGGCAAATAACTCACTGATAATGTTCGGAAGAAAATAATCGGCGATAAACAACTTGGTCGTACGGCGCGTAATCACCCGGAACCTATACAACATGTATGGTTATAGGTTTTTTATGTCTAAAAATAATTAACGACTCCAAAATAGACCAAGTAATGTAATAATAGTATGATGATCAAGTTATAATTGGGTAAATTAAATCACACTTAAGTTTTCTAAGTAAATTTTAAAGTATGACATTTTACTAGTTTTAACACAATTGGTCCAAAAAGCCCAATAGGCCCAATTATAAGCCCATTAAGTAATTTGGTCTATTTTAATGGTCCATGACCAGGCCTTAGTCCAAGTATTATGCCCAAGTGGGTTGGGTCCAATGCTAAGCCCAATAAGTCTTTTAAATATAATTAAGTGTACATTGGGTCCTCGTGGCCATTTAAGTCTATGGCTTATTTAAATTTATGTGTAAAACTTGTATAAATTTTCGGTTTTTCGAGGTCGATATAAGTTTAAAGCAGTATGTTCCATTATAGAAAACTCCAAAATGGTCCTACCACCTCGGGTTTACGTCGCAAAAACGCTTTACAACTTTTGGTACGGATATAGACGTAAAAGTTTTATATAGGTTTATGTTTATAAAAATAGTTGTATCTCTTTAATCATAAATAATGTACTTATACTATTTACATTTCTAGTTTCATATTTAAGTGTACTTTATAGATTATAAGTTATTTCTATACTTTATTTTGAGTGTCATATACTTAATGTTACTTCTTTATACAAAAGTCAATTTATAATTTTTGGCTGAAAACTTACGTTTACCAAATATTGACACCCAGTTTCCAAACAATAATGAATTGGTTGACTTATCAATTGTCCAGTACTAATGATTTTTATCTACATCTCATAGTTTTAGGTTTTTACTCAACTCAGTGTGCAATTATGACTTTTGATACGATCTGTCCAGCAAGGTCAGAATTGACTACTTTTGGTAAAATGATCATATCTCATGCAATTTTTACATTCAAGTGTTGATTCAAATTGCTACTAGCTCATAAAACAATTGTCCACAACTTAGATAAGTCAAATCAATTATTTATCATACTCAAAAGTGTCAAACCTTCTGTTCAATTCTGCCCTAATTTTTCTAGTGATTTCCACCATGTTTTAATAGTTTTATCCATTTTTCAACCTAATCTATGTACACACAAAACCCCAATAAACTCTTGTATCATCATATTCCATCACTATTACAATTCCTTTTATAAATAAAATACAAGAAAAATACAAGAATAACAAAAATAAGTAGAGTTTATACCCACTAAATCTGTATCACTGGCAAGTGATGATTTTCCACCCAAAACAAATGTGACTCTTTACACAAGCCTTGAACTTAAACAATACCCCTAGATCATCCATCATTTCCACCTGCAATGAACCTATGAGTACTTGAATTAATCAGCCCCCTAAGTGTAATAACCTTGCTCAAAAACCCCTCTTGTCACTAAAAAATGAAGTAAACTAGCTAGGTAGTCATCCTCAACTAGCTATAATATTTAGGTTAGGTAAATTTTTGATGGAATTGGTGTTGTAAGGTTGATGGTTCACGGCAAGAACAAGGGGGAGAGAGGAGTGTGTGTGGTTTCTTGTAAACAATGGGAGAAGTAAAGAGTTGGATGGTTTTATAACTCTTACACATGCAAAGTGGCTAAGACAAGTGTCTTAGACACTTGTCCTAAGAAGGACACGCCACAAGGGTGGTGTTGGTGTATGATTTTGTGTTTTAATTTTTATAAATCTTAGTGTTTAGTGTATAAATTTTAAGATAGGTAGGTAGTTTTGAGGCTAACGGGTACAAACGAAAAATAAAACGCGAGTTAAGGCGAAAACCAGAAGTAAAAACAACACGTTAAAAATAGTCTACGAAAATCGTGATACGTCTCTGAAAATTTTATGTTTATTCGTACGGTACGAGTCGAACAATAATTATAAACATTGTTCTTAAAATTTTTACGTAAGGTACGAAAAGAAAATGCACGCAATACGAAAAATAAAACGAATGAAATAAAAATATTTCTACAGCATTTTGAAAATATAAATGTCGATGCTTAACGTAAGATTCTCCGGTGACGTCGCGTAAATTACCATTGTAAGCCCTAATTTCTTCCCATTTAGTCGTGAGTTCATACTTCAACATAAAAATAAAAATTATAATTAATACTCGAGAATAAAATACACCTAAATGACTGATTGTCACAAAACGCCACTGTTGGAACCAATTTCTTTCTAGTCATAGGCTTATTCTCTAAAAACCCAATATGCAGGTTTTCTTCTACCCTCCTGGTTCTAGTGTTGTATACCCTAAAAGCTTTACTACTCAAAGAATATCCAACAAAGAAACCTTCATCACTTTTGCCATCAAACTTGCCTAAACTGTCTAAAGTATTAAGAATGATGACATGACATCCAAATGGTTTCATAAAGCTTAGAGCTAGTTTAAAACCTCTAAAAAGTTCATAAGGTTTCTTGTTATGAGGCTTGACTACTAAGACCCTATTCTGTCATAGTAAACAAGCAAGTATAACTGCTTCATGCCCAAAATGTGGTAGGTAACTTAGAGTCAGCTAACATTGTTCTAGCAGCCTCAATTAGTGTCCTATTCCTCCTCTCAGCCACACCATTTTGCTGAGGAGTCCTGGCTACACTATATTCCCTCTTAATACCTTTTTCTCTGCAAAAATCATCCATAACTTTATTCTTAAACTCTGTTTCATTATCACTCCTGATTATTTTCACTTTCTTATCCACAAGGTTTTCTATTTCTTTGATAAAGTTCTTAAGAATCTCACTAGTTTCATCGTTAGTTGTTAAAAAGAAAACCCATGTAAACCTGCTATAATCATCATGACTACTAAGCAGTACTTCTTATGCATTAAACTACTCACAAAGGTTGGACCAACAAATCCATATGAAGCCATAACTAAGGCTTAGTAATGGATTCAGAACATTGGACGGTACAAGAAGCTCTGCGTTGCTTCCCTTTAAGACAAGCAACACAGGTTGGTCATTTTCAAAATGTTTTGTTGGCAATCCTCTTACAAGATTATCCTTAACAAGCTTATTTATGTTCTTAAAATTAATATGACCAAGCCTCCTATGCCAGAGCATTGATTCATCTAATGTAGCCTTTGCTACAAGACAATTTAACTCTCTTATAGGACACAATGTTCTTCATATCAAAACTATGCATATTGTCCTTTCTAAGAATTTTAAGAAGTATTTGATTTTCATCAGGCAACTTAAAATTAGGAGATAAGACAAGACATTCAGTGTCAATAAAAAGGACATAGTTATTTTTGTCACACATATGTGAGACACTAAAAAGATTAAATTTTAACTCATTAACAAAGTATACATCTTCAAAATCAAGACTATCAGTTTTAAGTGTTCCTTTACCAGAAATTCTACCACCATGAGCTCCTCCCCTAAATGTAACATAACCTTCATAAATTTCCTTGAAATCTGAGAGATAAGCTATGTTCCCAGTCATGTTCCTTGAGCATCCACTGTCAACAAATCTTGTATCATCTTGTTGTGGCTTTCCCTGCGCATAAAAATAAGGAAATTATATTCCTTTGGGAACCCAAGCCATCACTGACTTAGATCTGCCTCGTGCATCAATGTAATTATGTTTCTTCAAGGTGATTGATGCACTATTAGGTTTGGTAGGCCTCCAAACCCAACATGTGAGAGGCCCTTTACATCATTTTGCCTGATTAACCTAATAGCATTAACAACAGCAGAATTTGACCTAACATTTTACTGCTTTTGTCCTAGGTAGAATTAACTACTTAATGGCCTAGCAAGTATTAAATGCTTGTACCATTGGCAATATTAACTTTATGTGTAAACCTTTTGTTAGATAATACTGTTTTAGATTGAAAGGGTCTTCTTACAGTTGATTGTGCTGTTTTTGAAAAACATGACATTGGTTTAGCACTAAAAACTGTAGATTTGGGATGAGCAGTATTAACTGTCCTGGCAGTATTAAATGGTTTTAGGCCAGTTTTCATTAAAACTGCTCTTGGAACCATGTTCCTTTGAGCATTAGGTGATCCTTTTGTAGGATAGTTTTAGTTTCACCCTGTTATAATTATTCCCATATACCATCCTTTCCCTTTGATGGTATTTACACTGAGCATGTACATGATTAAAACTCCCACAAATAAAGCAAGCTTTGTTATACATCACAAAATCACTTCCTAGTTGATTGGACTTCTGTCCATTCCAATTCCTTTGATTCCCCCTAGGAGTTTGTGATCTATACATCTCAGCATACCTAACTGACTTTTTAACTGGGTTTTCATAATTTTTAGGTTTGACAAACTCTACCTTTTTATCAACAGGAAAAACTGTTTCTTTATCAACATTAAGTGAAGGCTCAACAAAGCTACTTGTGTCTTTTGATACTTGTTCTTTTACCAAAGAGTCATCAGAATTTTCCTTAGAATCATCTGATTTTTGATCACAAACAATGTTAGACTCTTGCTTACTATTCTCAGAACCATAACCTTTGAATTCAGGCTCTTTGAATTCATCAAGACCAGAATAAGACAAATCAAGCTTTTTAGGTCTATTATAGATTAAAGGATGAGGTGGAGGAACTGCACTATACCCTAAACCCTTTTTACTTTTGTCAGTTATCTGACTTCCTAACAACTTGTCTATGTCTTTTGAGGCCTTATTAAATTTATCAATTTTAAATTCAATGCCCACTTTTTCTTGCTTAACTTTTTCAAACTCACTTTTAAGCACATTTATTTCATAGTCTTTGCAAGCTACTTCTCTTTTAAGAACTGCAACTTCTTCACTAAAAAGAACCTCATTCTTTCTATATGTGATAAGTTGTTCTTCTACAGTTGCTAAACCTCTTTTATAAGTAGCTGCTGTAAATTCAGTTTGATTAAGCTTAACAATTAAATCATCACACTATTTCTTAAGAGTTTCATAGTTTTTTAGACAGGTTTTAGAGCAAGTTTTATCATTGTATACCTCAGAGTCTGAAAATGCCATTAAAGCCATATTTGTCTGAACCTACTCTTCTGCCATATCACTCCAATCAAAACCTACACCATCTATAGCCAACATTGCCTTTGAAGATGTGTCTTCATTGTTTCCTTGCTTCCTAGTGTTGTCTTGATTTCTGAACTGACCCTCTTTGTTCCTTGGTGCTCTACATTCCCTGGCAAAGTATCCCATCTTATGACAGTTGAAACACTTTACCTTGGATTTATCATATCCAACAGTATCATTAGCATTAATGAAAATTTTCTTTCCTGTTCTCTGAAAGTACCTTTTTTCCCTTATACTTAGCAGAGAGAGTTGCCACTTCAAATCCATTACTTCCAGATCATCTTCATGAATTTGCTCTAAGTCATGTTGTATGAGATTAGAACCATTGGGATTCTCAACCATGAAAGCATACATAGTATTATCATTGAAGTTAGCAGTACTAACTTGAGGATAAGCAGTGTTAATATTAGGGCTAACAGTACTAACTTCATATGCAGGATTAGCAGTATTAACATCATTAGTACTGCTGGTGCTTGGAGCAGTCATAAAGGCTAAGTTTTGAGCACCACTACTTGTACCAACATATTTCTTTACATCTTGTTCAACAATTTTGAAGTTGTTGTACAAATCATCAATGATTATTGTTTCAATATCAACCTTATTCATCCAGACTACAACATGAGTATTCCACTCAGAAGGCAAGCTTCTTAAAATTTTTGAATTTAAGTCTTCTTGAGTGATGACCACACCCAAAATTGAAAGCCTACTAACAATCTTCTTTAGCTTGTTAAAGATAGAGTCAAGAGACTCTGTGCTGGATGCACTGAAATTTTCATATTGTTGCTTCAACAGTGTCTTCTGTGTTTTCTTAGTGGCTTCATTACCTCCAAAACATGTTTCGATAGCGGCAAACATTGTTTTAGCATCACTATATTGACTGAAAGTATGTTGATATTTATTGGGAAGAGCCATAAGTAGCAAGCTTCTAGCCTTGTCTTTTCTTCAGCAGTTACAGGTACTAACATCTTTGTAACAGAAGTACCATTCTCTTGGGCTGTTTGTGGTATAGATACCCATGAGTTACCATTCTCCATGACCTCCCATAGAGCATAGTCTTGTACCTAGAAGTATTGCTTGATTCTTATCACCCATATCTCATACTCACCTAGTTTGAGTATAGGTAGCTTAGCAGTAGTATTACTCTGTGCAGATTCAAATTTCGTACTTCTAGATCAAAGTTTCAGAACATAAGGCTCTGATACCACTTCTTGATCCCCACTAGATCTTGCAAACCTTGTAAAAGGGTTAGTTGTATTGAATAGATTCAAGACAACTATGCTAGAAACTTTGTTGCTACTAAGAGTATGCGGAATCTACTTTTTAATACTTAGAAGAATATGAATGTAATAGTAAACTATGATGCAGTAGAATGAATAACAATGAATATATCCAAAAAGCTTCAATATTATTATGATGAATAATACGGGTACTCTGTCTAGTACTAGGGTTTACAACCTTGAAGCTACAAAGAACGACTGATTGATGTGTATCTAAACCATAACCTAGGATCTTTTTTTATACACCAAGGAGTCCTTTACAAGATAACTATGAATCCTCTAAAACATTAAGCTTATATGCATATCTTTCTAAATATTTAGAATATACATAAGATAACTAATACATATCTTTTAACACGTCTTTATCTCTTCTTCACACGTCTTTATATTCATGCAGTCTTTAACTTCTTCTAGCAGTCTTAAGTCTTTAGCAGTATTAAGTTTCTTTGCCAGTACAAATTAACACTAGCAGTACTAAACTTGTACTAGCAGTATTAACTTAGTTAATACTGTTAGTTATAATCTGAGCAGTATTAATCTCTTGAACTAGAAGTACTAACATGTGAAGATTTATTCCTAACATTTCAGGTACGCATTCTAGAGCTTAAATGAAGATATTTGAAGATTACTGTTCTGAAGACCAATACGCCGTATCTATCAAGGAAGATATGGCGTATCTGTGCCTGCACTCACCAAAGACCACGAAGGAAACAAGATCCAATACGCCGTATCCATTAAAGGCAATACGCCGTATTCAAGCTATATGGGAATAAAATATTTTGGAAGGTATCAAACGTTGTCCCTACTCCAAGAAACACCCAATACGTCATATCCAAGACATTGGATACGCCGTA
>BQNB010118937.1:2104-20904 GCA_026074375.1 Tanacetum coccineum
AATTAGGAGCAGTAGTGTCTACTCTCAGAATTTGGGAACACCACATGCATGGCATGAAATGTAGCCTTAGGAAAGAGGACGTTAATGATGTAAACCTTCATGGAATAGACAAAGAGTTAAAAATCGTCTTGATAGGATTCTCTGCATTAGGAGCAGGAGTTGGTTGCCACGCCATAGAGACTTAAGAAAATTAAGCAAGCGGGAATCACACAAACCTAACTATTACATCCATCCCAGGACGGATAAGATATAACATAATCTTAAGCAGTTACACCAATGGCCCGACATAAAAGCAATCATCACCACCTATGTCAACAAGTGCTTGACATGTTAAGAATGAGAGAGGATTAACATAAGTCTTCCAGTTTTCAAGGACAACCAGAAATACCCTATTGGATATGAGAAAATATATAGCCATGGATTTCATCACAAGGTTACGAAAGACAACAAGTAATTACGACATGATTTGGATAAATCGTGATCATCACAAGAGTTATGCCGACATTAGACGCAAACCTATAGTATTTTGAATGGAATGTAAGGATACGATTGAAAATATCAATCTTGGAAATAAGTGATACTCTTTAGCAAACGCGAAAGTTAAACCTTAGATATATTTTAGACCTTTCAAGATTCTTGCAAAAGATTGAACCGTCGTTTATCGACTCGAATTTTCAAGAAACTAAGCCAAATACATAGTATTTTCTTGTCGCGTGCCCAAACCGAAGAACTATCTTCCCAACAAAACACTTACCATTCCGCGAAATGAAATTCAATTCGACGACGAGCTTTTATCGTGCAAAGAAACCAACAAATCATGGACCGTGAGGTTGACCACCAAAGCTACATCCCGGATTGAGGAAGGTACAATTCAAATCGTAAAGACTCTATTCGAAAAGTGATTAGCAAACACTTTTCCTCCAATCTACCCATCCTAGAAATATACTTCATCCATGTCTCGGGATGTGCTATCTTAACGGGGAAATGATGTCACACCCCGTAAATTTCCGATCATAATTTTAAACATTTCCGATCACTATTTTGATTTTTATTTGTTACATTTAAATTTGGCTCAAAACCGGGAAGTTAGCCCGCACAAATTTAAAAATGTCATTTGACGCGTACCGGCCCGACAATAATTAAATTATATTTAATTATCACATTTTATTAAATAAAAATAATTAATAAATTATTTATTATTTTATTCAAAAATGTTTGTTTTAAAATGCAAATGCTCAAGTTAAAGTTTAATTTTTGGTCAAAGTTTAACAGTGGTACCTAATAATTAACAAAACAATTTAAATAAACTTTATAAAATATTTTTGGAAATAATAGTCAAGTAAATACTCATTTTGTAGGAAAAATTATTTAGAAAACAATGGCGCAAGTTTCGTGTCTTGAATTATCCGTTAACTCGCCCAAACGAGTCCCGAACCATTACTTTATAAAAATATACTAAACAATTACGTTTTAAGTCCCTGAGAGAATAATTACAATTTTTACCCTGAACTATCCTAACCTTGCTACATTGTTTTTAAAGTTTTTGGTATATAATGAAAAGGTTTTTGGGGTTTTAATCCATTCCCTATTCATAACTAGGGCCCCATATATTTCACTCACTTTCTCTCCAAATTTTCCGGCAGCCTCCCCCACTTTCGGCGAGTCTCCGACAACATCCGGCAACCCGCCGCCACACCTTCCACCATCTAAATCGTCACCAATCACTGACGCACCATCAACCACATCATCGCCATTTGTTTTACAACTATTGGGTATATATACCCAACCCTAATTAGGGTTTCATCATTTTATAACATAGCTAAAACACATACTTCTCCCTCTCCAATATTTTCCGGCGCCTCTCCCTCGTTCCGACCAGATTCCGGCCGGATTCCGGCGAATCACCGCCACCTTCATCAACCCCACGCCACAACCACCCACCACCTTCACACCATCTTCCCCACCCTCACGTCATCACCACCATGCCATCCATCACCATCCCTTACCACCGCCGCCATCATCATACGAACACCACCACCTCGTCGCCGCTCCACCTCGCCAAAATCACCACCATCACAGTCACCGTGCAACACCGCCGTGGCTGCTGCCGCCACAGTAGCGGCGACCACCACTTCCATGAGCGGCTGTCCTCCCCAACCAGCCGTCGTGTCATCATCATCTCTCCAAGATCGAATATATTCGGGTTTTGTTATGGTTTAGAGTGCGGGTTTACTTAGGACTTGTGGCTTGATTTTGGTGAAATCGATTATCGAAAATATTACTTGAATTAGTAAATAAAAACCGGATTAAAATGGTGGTTATTGGTTAAATAAATATATTGGTTGTTATTATTTTATTTTTATGTTTTATAACTTTTAAGGTGTGTTTGGATTTGCGTTTAGCAGCCTATTGGGGCTTTTGGTTTTGGTGTATAAACTGCCAAACGGGGGTGTTTGGATACGAATTTAATAACAGTTTTAGGGGCGTTGGGTAGTGGGCACAACAGCCCATTAGGGGTGTTTGTTTCGCTAGATAACAGCCCCAAAAAGGGGTGTTTGGTTCACTGTTTTGCCACACAACGGGTGTGTTTGGTTTTACTTATTTTTGCTAATATTTAGTTGATTTCGTTTAATATGAGATATATATTGAAGCATACGCGTATTTGCAACACGGATTGTTTTGAAAGTGGAAAAACTTTGAGTTTTGGTAAAAAATGAAAACGTCTTATAAACTAATAGGTCATGCCAAAATTTTATAAAATTTTATACTTAGTATTTCTCGTTACAACTTCTATTATTTTTGGAATCCGATAAATCAGACTAAGTTATACTTAAAGATATATTATTTACAATTATCCAATAACTCGATAACGAACGAAAGTTATACTTTTATGAACGAGACAACTATTTTGGTTACAACACGTAAATAAAACGAAATACTAAATTATCAAATATTATTTATATTTTATAACTTACGATTAGAAGATAAAATCATAACTTTTGTAAAAAATTTACAAACATCGTTTACTTAATTCGTAACTTTAAAACGTACGTTTTCTTTTTATATAAGAACTTTTATTTATTTATTTAAGTGGTGTTTTCCTAAAACGTGTCGAATTATTTGGTCTAATTATTGTATCACATTCTTTATTATCACTTTGATTTATTCTTTTAGATGTTTGTCTTCATTATATAGTTCAACATATGAATTATGTAAGTGTTTATTTTTATACGTAATGTATACGGAATATATTACATACTTGGCGTTTGCTTTTCGATTTATTTATTTAACCAACCACCAAACTATTACAACTTGAGATCTAAATCACATTCATCATTATAAGTTAGTGGGTATTAGCCTATAAGATTAGTTGCAACTTCTTGATCGAGCCGTTTCGTCTTCTGTTTGTGTTGTGCATATTAGATGCCTATCTGTCAATTGTTCTGCAACATCAAGGTGAGTTTATAGCCCCTCTTTCACTTGTTTTACAATTACTTTATCAATCTCGGGGGAGAATACATGCTCATTACAACTTGTTTACATACTTGTTTACATACTCATACTTATACTCATTTACAAACTCGGTTACTCAATTGATATCACACTCTTTCTACTTATGGATTTAAGTATTTAAAGTTGTTTATGAATACAATGGTTATTTCTTCATTGGACACAAGTGTTTTCGGTTATCATCTCCTGTTTACGTGTTGCCTAAGTAGCGATTAGACCACTCTCTTGCCCGAACTATCATGAACCGTCAATTGCTTGACCGACTGTACTGGTTAAGTAAGCGTGAATGTTATAAATAGATCTATTGGGACTAATTATCCCTATCCGGGTGAGTAGCGCTCACTACCCACGGGGCTCCCGATAAACGGATATATACCATGTCAAATCTCATTGGGTGTCTTGGTCAGACACCGGTAGGGCAGAATACACTTGGCATATTATATGCTACACAAATTAGCTTCGGTGTCATGAGCTTAGCGCAACAGTAGATACATTTTATGTGATACTGTATCTGTTATAGTAGTCACATACATTTTGGAAATCTTGTGGTCCACACTACTTTGTTGAACATTACTGATTACTAAACATTTTTCATTATACTGTGGTGAAGCAGTAGACACTATACTTTTTCGGTTCTACATTTACACTTACATTTTTGGCGACTATTATAAGGATTGAAATGGTCATGCATACTTTATAAATCTTTTGATTTCAACGTTTATACTTACAAAAATCTATGAACTCACCAACTTTATGTTGACACTTTTAAGCATGTTTTTCTCAGGTGAATTAGATGCTTGGCTTACTTGATGTGCATTGGAGTCTAAATTGACAAGATTTCATTCATGGATTTCTACTTACATACAAATGATCAAATCTCGTTGTATTGCTTTCAAGCTTTTCATTGTGATGCAATTATGGGACAAATGTTATATCAATTTCAAGAAAATCAACGAGATTACTTTTCAAACGACACATTTAGAGGTCGTTCTCTTGTATCTTGTATTGTTGTATTATGAAGTAACACTCCCGGACATATTTCCGCTGCGACACATTTTTGGGGGTGTTACAGATTGGTATCAGAGCCAAGGTTATAGAGAAATAGGTTGCATATTTTACCCTAGACTATAACCGTTTTCACAAACATTGCATCACATCAAACATTTTCAAAGTGCATACACACTACTTGCTTACTTGCTTACATTACTTGTTACATTAAGTGCTTACATGACATACATATATATAATATATATGCTTGCATCCCTTTTGCGTATATCGTACGTTTATTTATATAAGAGTTATTTATATAAATACCAGAACATTTCTTAAGACATTGTGAGCTACACAATGGTCTCATTTCACTTCTTAGACATTGTGAGTTGCACAATGGTCTCACTTCGTTCTCAGACATTGTAAGTTAAACAATGGCCTCTAAATTTTTTTATAACTTTATACAATATCGTATTACACGAAAGCCATCATAATTTTGTTTACATGGAATTATGTATGAATCTAAGTATTACAAGTCTTGTATGGGCGGGACTTGTAATACGAGGATTGATATGATAATTGCTATGTTGACTCGTTTATAAAGACCTTTATCTTATTTACTTTAACCGAGTACTCATTAACTATTTTGAACACTATGTTGATTTCCCTTGATTGTTTTGCTCCTCGTCTATGAAGACGAGTTTTAAACACTCATTCTATGCTCATTAGAACAAATGCTTTGTCATGTTATCCACCACCTTGAAGGTTATGTTAGTACGCGTATTGCATAAGAGATTATTAAGTAGGATGATTTATAATCCCTTTATTTGAAAGGATTGGGATGCCTCTTCATTTAAATAAATAAATTGTAAATCACCGAACCATAAGTTTATCATTTCTTACTTACATAAATTTGGACGCTTCTTTATGTAAATAAGGAATTATAAATGAGTGGGCTTAATGGTATTCAATATAACACGAGTATGAACTCGAACCCGAAAATCACCGGAATCCGTTAAAAAGGTCTAGAAACGCAATCGTGTCTTACCACTCAGCAGAATCTTAAGGCCTCATTTGAACTACCTTATCTCATTCCTATGTTATTACTTTTGTCGTTACAAATCTTTACGATCATGAACTGTTTGTGGAGCTAACCGACTTGTGCACACTTGAGCTAATGGATTTGATTCATCCTCGAACTAACGACTGAGTACAATATTCCGTCACCTATCACATAAGCTCTCCCGTGAGCTCCTCCCATTTGTTGAACTTTATTCTGGGGATATTGTTTCTCAAAATTCTCTCAATCTCCGCATCCCATCACCATTTTTTATAGTTATTGTCGTTATGGTTGCTGTTGTTAGGTCCTAGAGCGGTCATGCAACCCCCCTTAAACCAGTTAAACACATATCGACGAAACATCTAGTCGAACTATTCATTTCAGGCCACTAGTACAAAGACTTAGGTCGCGATACAGCCTAGTACTGCCAAGTAAGTTGAATACTTACATCCATTAGCCTCGTCCGATATTAATCATCGAACAATACCGATATCAGAAACTAGACTCTGCCCTTAAACATTTAAAACTTTATACAAACATGCTCACGCGACTACACTTTCTCCTTCGATGCTTTCACTATTAAGAGACCTTCTTTATAACGCGTTTATATCAGTCACAAGACCTGTAATGATATTTCTTTTGAGATGCATATTTTGATGAATTAAATATCCTGGTCAAACCTAGCCAAAATTTTTGGTATATTGAGAAGTGTCGAAACATCAAATTTTGCTGAATAAGATTTTCAACGCCATGTTCAAAACTGGTTTATTAAATCTTAAATCTTTTTTTGGTCACACAGTAGGTTAACAATAATCGAATCTCGGGACGGGATTCCTTTAAGGTGTAGGTACTGTAACAACCAACAATTTTTGGAATTTTAAATGACTATGTTACCCTTTGACTTTTTGGGTCCGACTTGACTTTTTGACTTTTGATCTTTTATTGTCACATAAAAACGATTACCGCGTAACTCGTAATTTTTAGGAACATATTTAAATAATAAATCATATTTATTATTACAAATTTCTTATGTACAAATTTATTCTTAACTTATTTGACTTGAAAACGAGAAGATATATGTTATTCCTAAGTTGACTTATCAAAAACGACCCGCCAAAATGAGTTATTAATTATAAGGTATACTAGCGTTTGACATAAATCGCCATTCCGGACAACTTTTCAGTTTTACCCGAGACACGAAACCAAGCAGAAAATGACTAAAATAGCCTCGCAAAATTTTGAACACAACGCGTACCGACACAAAAATAATTAAATTTATATTTAATTATCATTTTTTATTAAATAAAAATATTTAATAAATTATTTTACATTTTTACAAAAAGGTTTATTAAAAACGCGAATATTCAAATTGAAGTTTTATTTTACGGACAAATGTTACCCGTGACACCCAATGGTACCAAATAAATAAATAATAATCATTTTAAAAATATTTTATAAAAACATTTATAAAATTATAGTCATGTAAATACTCACTTTTCGTGGAAAAATTATTTTGAACGCAACGGTGAAATTTTCGTATTTTAAATCAATCGTTAACCATCTTAAACGAGACCCGAACCATTAGTTAAAAAAATTACACTTTTGGTCCCTCTAGTTTTATTTACCTACACCTCCCTAGACTATTAGTCACTTGCTAATTCCATTTATAACTTTCATATATATAAGAGAACCCTATTAGGGTTTCTCATTTATAACCTAGCCACCACCAACACTTCCTCTCCCCCCTCTTTAATTTTCCAGCGCCTCCTCCCACATCCGGCCGGATTCCGGCCACATGCCGCCGCCGCCACCCTCGCAGCCCTCTGCTGCCGTAACCACCACAACCCCAGGATCCCATCTGAACCATCACCACCATCGTGGCCATCTCCACCAACACCACCGCCTACACCCCCACCACTACCACGACTGTAGCAGCGACACAACCATCACTGCCATTACCACGAACACCATCTCACCGCCACCCTCACTGTCGTCACCACCCCGACCAGCCGCTGACAGCGCACCACGTCATCACCACACAGCCGCCGCGACCATACCTCACCATCATACCTCCAGACGACATCCTCTCCACGTCAACGCACCACCACGACCACCACCGCGGGTCAGCCGCCAACCGAAACTACAACCACCTTCACCTCTTTCTTTTATTTTATGAGTTTGGATGGTTCATATTTTCTTAAAAACTTATAAAAATTTGTGTGGTTGTGTTTGTTTTAATTTGTTTCGTTTTTGATTGATTTAATATAGTTTTAGTACTTTTTATTTTGGCTAGTATACACGCCCAAAAGGGGTGCTCACTGCTGCGTTTTAACAACCCATAAGGATGTTTCACTGATGCTTTTAACAGCCAGTGTGGCCTTTGGATCTCGTTTTAGTGCAGCAGAGGGCGTTTGGTTTGTTGAATTACAGCAATTAAGGGTGCGTTTGGTTTTCTGTTTTACAGCATATAGGTTGTGTTTGGTTTTGCTTATCGTTGGTATTTATTTAGTCTAGTTGAAAATATAGATACTTTGCAAACACGAATTGATTGAAAAGGGGAAAACGTTGAATTTTGTACAAACGAATAGGTCATGTCGAAATTTTTATAAATTTATATACTTAGTATTTTTCGCTACAAATTCTATTATTTTAAAAACCCAAAAACGTACAAAGTTGTATTGTTTTTAAAGACTTTTTCATATGTAAATATACAATAACTCGACAACAAACGAAAAACCATACTTTTTACAAATGAGACAATTATTTTGGTTATAACCCGTCGAGGAAACGAAATACTAAATTATAAAATATTATTTTTATAATTCCCGACTATAACTTTTGTAAAATCTTTAAAAACGTCATTTATTTAATTCGTAACTTTAAAACGTGTGTTTACCTTTATGCAAGAACGTTTTATTAATTTAATTGGTGATTTCCGAAAACGTGTCGAAGTATTTTGTTTCAATTATTTTTCTCACGTTTCTTATATAATACTCGTAAAGTATTATAATTGCACGTATCTTTTGGTGTTGTCTTTATTATATAATTCACCATATGAATTATATAATTGTTTCTTTTTCATATGTAATATATACAGAATATATTACGCACTTTGCGTTGCTTTTCGATTGATTTTATTTAACCAACCACCAAACTCATCCAACTTGTAATCCAAATCCTTTATCAACGTGTCGCGTTGACGTACTCATCCATTCGTAAAACCCAAATGCAAACATTCTATAGTAGTGGGTATTTAACCGTTAAATAAACCGCAACTTCGATGGCGAGTCGTTCTTATTTCCTTTTGGTGTTGTCTTATATTGCAATTCTGCCAATTGTTCTGCAACATCAAGTGACTTCAAATGACCCACGTTTTACTTGTTTTACATATAGTTTACTACTTTTGGGGTGAGAAACATGCTCGTTTACAAACTCATTTACATTACTAAATTTCAAACTCGTATACGTTGATTACAACTGGTTACATGATTGATTTTAGAATCTTTTACTTATGGATACAAATAACCCAAGTTATTAAATGAACAGTGGTTCTTTTGACTTATAATATAAGTACCTAAACTTTTATAATATGTTTGGTTACTTACTTTGACATAAGTACCTTTACGTGAGAATTCCCTGTTTTACGTGTTCGCCTAAGTTACCCTATTGCCATAAGTCCCCAATCAGAACCATTAATCCTTGACACGGAGGACCATTTGAGGGAAGCGCGAATCTGTAAAAGAGACTATTGGGATTGAACACCCATGTCCGGTAGATAACAACGCACGTACCTGTCATGGACGCATTTCAATTTGAATGAACTAGGTGTTAGGTTCAATGCATCTACTGCACCACTTATAACAATGTATACTTAAGGATTCGGTGTCATGAGTTTGTGCAACGTAAATACCCACCCCATTTTATGTGAAGTTATATCTCCTATAACTGTCGCATAACGTTGGAAGTCTTAAAATGGTCCATACTACAAATCTGTTGAACGTTTCGATTTACTAAATACTATTCATGATACTGCGCGTAATTCAGTATTCACTAAACTTTTTTATCCTCATAAATATTTTTACCTTAAACCTATGATTTCACCAACTTTATGTTGACCGTTTTTAGCATGTTTTTGTCAGGTACTTAGCTTTAGACTTCTCTAATGTGCTATGTAGAGTCTACGTGCAATATGATACCCTATTTGAAGACTTATCAAATTATCATACTAGTTGTCTTTTGAAAACATAAATTATGCTTTCGCTACATTTTACTTATGCTTCAGCAAATGTTTACTTCTTTTGAATCTGTAAAACTTATCTATTTTTAAAGAAGGCAACGAGTTATGATTTTTAAAACGTCCATTAGTGGTCGTTCTCTCATGCCTTATCTTCGAAATATAATGACGTCACGCCCTCAGACACGTATTCCGTCAGGCCCTCACCCGTCTAGCGGTTTACCAGATTGGAACAAGCCAGTAATAGAGAACACCAGTAGAATATCTAGGTCTGGTCTATAACCAGTATGTGATCCTTACGTGCTTTTATGTGTGCCTTATACGTGTTTTTGCTATGAGCTTACGCTTATCTTTTCTTTGCGATTATCTTTTCTCTGCGGTTATCTTTCTCTAGTTATCTTTTCTTTGAGTTATCTCTGCTCTGCGTAACGTTCCCTTAATTTTATATCCTCTATTTACTTATATGGAAGTTGTCTATATAAATATTAAACCTTTCTAAAGACATTGTGGATGACACAATGGTCTCTAAAATTTGTCTAAGACATTGTGAGCGATGCAATGGTCTCGAACTTACTATCAATAAACCTAATAGAATATTGTTTTACGCGATACTGTCATGGTTTAGTTTACCTGAATTATGTATGAAGCTAGTTTATCAACAAGTCTTGTATGGGCGACTTGAAACTGGAAGGTTTAATATGGTAATTTGCTATGTAAACACATACATAAAGATCATTAACTTATTTACTTAAAATCGATACTCATCAGCTATTTTGACTCTATGTCGATCTACCCATTAATTGTTTTACTCCCCGTCTCCGAAGACGAGTTTTGAACACTCGTCCTATACTTATTAGAGTGCTTGCATCTTATTTTCATCCACCACCTGGAAGATTTTGTGAGTACGCGTATTGCATCAGAAATTATTAAGTAGGCTAATTTATAATCTCTTTATTTGAAAGGATTGGGATGCCTCTTCATTAAAATAAATAAGGAATGAGTCCCACGAGGATCGAGTGTATTGTAACCTAATGAATTGTTAATGCTATCGAAGCTAATATTGTTAAGAGGAATAGAAAAGAAACCACATGGCTCATGATTAAATGATTAGGTCGTACGTTAGGAAACCAAAGTAATAATGAATGCCAGACAACAAAGTAAATGACCATAGGCCTTGGAATCATAACAATTGCTAAACCAAATTTCAAGGTACGGATATTTACAAAATTTCCCTTCTACAACGAACGTAAGTTGCACCACACTACACTGTGAAGTGCAATAACTACAAGAGTGTTGTCCGCGTGAGTAGGAATTGTAGGACACCCGTTTCGATTTTCAACTTAGAGGCCGTAGTGGCAAATTTGAAATCTGAACCTTGCGAACCGTATTTATGAGGTTAAAACTCGTTAGAGCTCCAACAGCCTCAAAGAAACCTATGTTTAAGGAGAGATTTTTCCTTATCTAGTGAAACTAAGTAGACTTAGACTGTAATCTCTAAGAGTTTTGCACTAGTACTTACCTGTGAATTTCGTGTATTGTGTGGATTTTCCTAAATCATTTGTTCAATTTGTGTCATGACGATTTTGTCAGTTACACTTCAATTCTCTAGTAAATATAAGTAAGCTACTCCTTTACCGTCTTACAACCCATTTCATTTATTATTAATGTAAACTGTCTTACTTTTATTAACTAACTGATGGTATCCTATGAACTATTTTAGTGTCGTCTTATAAAACATAGTTTGTTGTCGATTATAACTTTTTTACAATCCATTTACAAACCGTTTGCTGATAGCTTCTTGTTTATTTTAACACCTTATAAACTATTTTGATATCATTCCATAAATCGTTTTGTCAACATTTTATAATTATCCTACTATTACCTCATAACTTATTTGACTAAATTAAAGAACTAACATTGTTATACCCATCTTATAACCTATTACAAGTCAATATAAACTCTTTTACTACCCTATTATAAATTACTTTGCAGTTATCATCTTACAAACTATTTCGTTGTCACTTAATGAATTGTTTCGTTTTCATTTATAAACTATTTCGCTGTCAATTTATGAACTATGTCGTCATCATCTTATGAACTACTTCATGTCTTTTATAAACCATTACAGAATTGTCACTTTATAATAAATTACTGGATTCAACTTGTAAAAACCATCTTGTTTACATTACATTCTAGAATAAAGGCTTACAAAAACCGTTACGTAGCTGCGCACTTCGATCGTAAACTATTTTGTTATCACCTCATAAAACATTTCCTGTTATCTTACAAAATACCTTGTGTCGTTATATAACTACCTTGTTTTCATTACCACGAACTATTTTGCTACCTTATAAACTATATCGTTTATACCGTATAAGATTTTTTTTAACATAACATTAGTTTTGGAAACAGAAGCTGAGCATTTTATGTTAGTCTCCTGAAAAGAAAATTATGCATAGCCTGGACAACCTAGTATAATTCAGAAGGACCATAGCTATGCTGGGAGTAGTCTACCATAAAATTTTTGGTCAAAGTAACCTTTATGTTCCATCTCTATTTTTTTTCCTTTTTTTTCACCCCTTCCACTAACATTGCAATGATAAAAAACTGTCTTGTGTTTATTAATATCTTGCATGCTATTCATGAGTCGCGCAGTCGAGTGATTCGCAAAAGAAATTCTGTAAGCGTCATAACTAAGTAGTTTTTTCCTAAACATACATGTGAAACTCCACAACCTGTAGCCAGAGACTAAATCATGCTTCTTGTAGTTAAGAAATTACGGAATGAAAGTTCTAGAATGTAATGAACATATCACTCTAATTGGATTATAACCAATAGAACTAGAAGATTTTCTTTAAATTATACTACCTTTTAGTGATATAAATCCCACGTGAATATGAATCCCGTACCGACAAAACCTTGATGGATCCCTTCAGATGTACAAGGGACAACCCAAAATTTACAAGCTAACCATTACCCGTTACCTAGTATAGACAATCTTTTCGATCAACTGCGAGGATGTAGCGTCTACTTGAAAATCGACCTAAGGACTAGCTACCATCAACTGAAAGTTTTCAAGAAAAGAAACAACATGACACGACCTATAAGATTTGGAACACAACCGATATGACATGAGTAAAGAACTCGAGACCCATAATTACCGGAATCCGTAAAAAATCTAGGAAAACGCGATCGTGTCTTACCATTCAGCAGAACCTTAAGACATCACTTGAACTACCTTATCTCATTCTTAAAATTTTTACTCTTGCTGTTACAAAACCTTGCGATCATGAATTATTTGTGGAGCTAACCGACATTAGGGTTTCATCATTTTATAACATAGCCATAACACATACTTCTCCCCCTCTAATATTTTACGGCGCCTCTCCCTCGTTCCGACCGGATTTCGGCCAATCACCGCCACCTTCATCAACCCCACGCCACAACTACCCACCACCTTCGCACCATCTTCCCCACCCTCACGTCATTACCACCACACCATCCACCACCACGCCACCTACCTCCTCTCTATCACCATCTCCTTACCACCGCCGCCATCATCATCATACGAACACCACCACCTCGTCGCCACTCTACCTCACCAAAATCACCACCATCACAGCCACCGTGCACCACCGCCGTGGCTGCTGCCGCCACAGTAGCCGCGACCACCACCTCCATGAGCGGCTGTCCTCCCCAACCAGCCGCCGTGTCGTCATCATCTCTCCAAGATCGAATATATTCGGGTTTTGTTATGGTTTAGAGTGCGGGTACTTATTACTTGTGGCTTGATTTTGGTAAAATCGATTAACGAAAATATTGGTCGAATTAGTAAATAAAAACCAGATTAAGATAGTGGTTATTGGTTAAATAAATTTATTGGTTGTTATTATTTTATTTTTATGTTTTATAACTTTTAAGGTGTGTTTGGATTTGCGTTTCGCAACCTAATGAGGGGTTTAGTTTTGGTGTATAAACTGCCAAACGGGCGTGTTTGGACACGAGTTTAATAGCAATTTTAGGGGCGTTTGGCAGTCGGCACAACAACCCATTAGGGGTGTTTGTTTCGCTGGATAACAGCCCTAAAAAGGGGTGTTTGGTTCACTGTTTTGCGACACAACGGGTATGTTTGGTTTTACTTATTTTTGCTAATATTTAGTTGATTTCGTTTAATGTGAGATATATATTGAAGCATACGCGTATTTGCAACACGAATTGTTTTGAAAGTGGAAAAACGTTGAGTTTTGTTAAAAATTAGAAACGTCTTATAAACGAATTGGTCATGCTGAAATTTTTATAAAATTTTATACTTAGTATTTCTCGCTACAACTTCTATTATTTTTGGAAACCGATAAATCATACTAAGTTATACTTAAAGATATATTATTTACAATTATACAATAACTGGACAACGAACGAAAGTTATACTTTTATAAAGGAGACAACTATTTTGGTTACAACACGTAAATAAAATGAAATACTAAATTATCAAATATTATTTATATTTTATAACTTTCGATTAGAAGATAAAATCATAAATTTTGTAAAAACTTTACAAGCATCTTTTACTTAATTCGTAACTTTAAAACGTACGTTTTCTTTTATATAAGGACTTTTATTTATTTATTTAAGTGGTGTTTTCCTAAAATGTGTCGAATTATTTGGTCTAATTATTATATCACATTATTTATTATCACTTCAATTTATTCTTTTAGATGTTTGTCTTCATTTTATAGTTCAGTATATGAATTATGTAAGTGTTTATTTTCATACATAATATATTACATACTTGGCGTTTGCTTTTCGATTTATTTTATTTAATCAACCACCAAACTATTACAACTTGAGATCTAAATCTTTTATTAACGTATCACATTCATCATTCTAAGTTAGTGGGTATTAGCCGATAAGATTAGTTGCAACTTCTTGATCGAGCCATTTCGTCTTCCGTTTGTGTTGTGCAAATTAGATGCCTATCTATCAGTTATTCTTCAACATCAAGGTGAGTTCATAGCCCCACTCTTTTACTTGTTTTGAATAAATGTTTTATAATTTGGGGTGAGAAACATTGCTTATTTTTAGAATTGGACACAAGTACTATACGTGAGATTTCCATGTTTACATGTTGCCTAAGTAGCGTTTAGACCACTATTGCCCGAACTATCATGAACTGTTAATTTCTTGACCGGAGTACCGATTGAGGAAGCGCGAGTGAATAAATAGATATATTGGGACTAATTATTCCTAACTGGGTGAGTAGCGCTCACTACCCACGGGGCTCCCGATAAACGGATATATGTCATGTCGAAACTGGTTAGGTGGTCTTTGGTCGGACACCTGTAAGGGCAAGCAATTATTTGGCATGTTATATGCTACATCCCTATTAGCTTCGGTGTCATGAGCTTAGCGCAACGTAAATACCTTTTTATGTGAAGTTGTATCTGTTATAACTGTCACATACGTTTTGATATACTTGTGGTCCACACTAATTACGTTTGAACTAAACCTATGAATTCACCAACTTTATGTTGACGTTTTAAGCATGTTTTTCAGGTGCTTAGCTTTGGACTTCTCTGATGTGCTATGTGGAGTCTACGTGCAATATGATATCATCTTTCAAGACTTTATTATCATTCATACTCGTTGTCTTTTGAAAACTTAATTATGCTTCCGCAACGTTTTAAATTTCATTTCAAATCTTGTAAGACTTATCCATTTTTAATAAATACAACGAGTTATGATTTTCAAAACGTCCATTAGTGGTTGTTCTTTGTACTTTGTGTGATGTATATTATGACGTCACGCCCCCGGACACGTATTCCGTCCAGGCCCCGTTTGGGGGTGTGACAGATTGGTATTCAGAGCCAAGGTTATAGAGAACCAGGTAGTATATACTAGGTCTGGTCTATAACCAGTATGTGATCCTTACGTGCGTTTATGTGTGCCTTATACGTGCTTTTGCTATGGCGTATACGTGAGTACCATTTTGCCTTGAGCATGCTATGTTATGGGTTTACCTCTGCCCTGCGTTTATCGTTCCTTGCCTTTATGTTACTTTGCGTTTATTTTTTTTCCCTTGAGCTCTACTTTGCTATGAGCTTACGTTTATCTCGAGTTTATCTTTTCTCTGCGTTTACGTTTGCCTTACGTATATTGCCCCACTTGTTTATATGGAAGTTGTCTAGATATATTTAACCTTTCTAAGACATTGTGAGTGACACAATAGTCTCGTTTACTTCTAAAACATCGTGAATAATACGATGATCTTTATAACTTTTCTTGACCTTACATTGTATCGTTTTACATAACTTTGAAACCCGTTACAGTCTGCCAACCCCACTGATTATCCTACTATTCGACTCTGAAGACGACTTTGAACACCCGCCCCATACTGTTGAAACACCTACGTCATCTCGTCACGTCTCAACTCTTCTTACTTCTCGTAACTTCTAGAAACATGCCGATTAACTCGCATACAACTTTAACCCATCACCTCATAACATTCCATTTCTTTTTGGAAACACGACTTTTGAAATTCGACTTATTTTATTTCGTTTAATCCGTTCGATATTGAAGAAAATACCGACAACGAGACAAGGAATGAGTTCCACGAGGATCGAGTGTATTATAACCCAACGAATTGGTAATGCTATTAAAGCTATTGCTGTTTATGAGGAAAGAATCCACTTGGCTCGCAACTAAATGGATTAGGTCGTACGTTAGGAAACCAAAGTGGTAAGGAATGCCAACAACGAAATAAACGACAAAAGGTCGTGAGAGCTTACATTGCTAGACCAAAATAACAAAAATGGATATGTAGGAAAGTTACCCTTCTACAACAAGCGTAAGTTGCGCCACACTAGGCCATGCACTGTGGAGTGCAATAACTGCGAGAGAGAGTTGGCCACATGACTAGAGATTGTAGGAAACCCGTTTTAATAACAACTTAGAGGCCGCAGTGGCAAATTAGAAACCGGAAATACCTATTATAAGTGTGGAAAATCGGGACATTACAAGAGTGATTGTCCAAATCTGAACCGTGCGAACCGTAGTTGAAAAGTAAAAGCTCGCGAGAACTCCAAGGTCGTCAGAGATAATGTTGATACTTAAAGAGAGATTTCCTATCGTACCTAGTAGAACCTAAGTAGACTTGAACCGTAACCATGATAGTATTGCACTAGTACTTCCTTGTGAATTTCGTGTATTGTGTGGATGTTTTTAAACCATCTGTTCATTTTGTGTCACGATGATTTCGTTAATTACACTCCCATTCACTTCTAAAACATCATGAATAATACGATGATCTTTAAAACTTTTCACGACTTTACATTATACCATTTTGCATAACTTTGAAACCCGTTACAGTCTGCCGACCCCACTGATTATCCTACTATTCGACTCTGAAGACGACTGTGAACACCCGCCCCATACTGTTGAAACACCTACGTCATCTCGTTACGTCTCAACTTTTCTTACTTCTCGTAACTTCTAGGAACATGCCGATTAATTCGCACACAACTTTAACCCATCACCTCATAACATTCCATTTCTTTTTGGAAACACGACTTGTGAAATTCGACTTATTTTATTTCGTTTACTCCGTTCGATCTTGAAGAAAATACCGACAACGAGACAAGGAATGAGTTTCGCGAGGATCGAGTGTATTATAACCCAACGAATTGCTAATGCTATCGAAGGTATTGCTGTCTATGAGGCAAAAATCCACATGGCTCGCAACTAAATGGATTAGGTCGTACGTTAGGAAACCGAGGTGGTAAGGAATGCCAAAAACAAAATAAACGACAAAAGGCCGTGAGAGCTTACATTGCTAGACCAAATAACAAAAATGGATATGTAGGAAAGTTACCCTACTACAACAAACGTAAGTTGCGCCACACTGGGCCATGCACTGTGGAGTGCAATAACTACAAGAGAGTTGGCCATATGAGTAGAGATTGTAGGACACCCGTTTTGATAACAACTTAGAGGCCGCAGTGGCAAATTAGAAACCTGAAATACCTATTATGAGTGTGGAAAATCAGGACATTACAAGAGTGATTGTCCAAATCTGAACCGTGCGAACCGTATTTGGGAGGTAGAAGCTCGCGAGAACTCCAACGTCGTCAAAGATAATGTTGATACTTAAGGAGAGATTTTCCTACCTTTTCTAGCGAAACCTAAATAGACTTGGACCGTAACCCCTAAGAGTTTTACACTAGTACTTCCCTATGAATTTCGTGTATTGAGTGGATGTTTCTAAACCCTCTGTTCATTTTGTGTCATGGCGATTTCGTTAGTTGCACTTCAATTCTCAAATAATTTATGTAAGATACTCCTCAAATATATTACCGTCTTACAACCCATTTCACTATTATTTTATAAACCGCTTTACTATTATAAACTAATTGGATGTTATCCTATGAACTATTTTAGTGTCGTCTTATAAACATAGTAGCTGTCGCGTTATAAGCTATTTTACCACCAGCTTACAAACCGTTTAGCTGATAGCTTCTTGTTTATTTCAACACCTTATAAACCATTTCACTATCATTTATAAACCATTTTAGCGTCACCCCATAAACTATTTTTTAAACTAATTTATAAACATTTTATAAACTATTTTACCATCAGTCTGTGAACCATCTTGCTGACTGCGTATTAACCATTTTACTACCATTCTATAAAGGCATTTTGTTACCATCTTATAAACTGTTACGTCGTCACCCTATAAACTATTTTGCTATCATTAATGTAAGACGTTCCACTAGCGCCTTCCAAACCATTTTTCTATTATCTTATAAACCATTCCGTTAGTAATTTATATAAACCGTTTTCCTATCATCTTATAAACCATTTTTGTGGGAATATTATAAACTACTTCATTAACATAAACTGTTTCACCGTCGTTTTATAAATTGTTCATACCATATAAGATTTTTAAACATAACACTAGTTTGACGAAATGAGCATATTATCGTTAGTTCCTAAATTATGCATTAGCCTGAT